>PVJD01001197.1:0-293395 GCA_004026545.1 Mormoops blainvillei
TAAGAAAAAGAAGATCAAAACTATGAACAATAAAATGGCAGTAAATACATATCTATCAACAATGGAACCTAAAAAACAATCTAAGCAAACAAGAAGAACAGAGACAGAATCATGGATACAGAGAGTGTTTTGGTGGTTACCAGGTGAGAGAGGGGTGTGGGCGAATGGATGAAGAGGTGAGGGGATTAAGAATTATAAATAGGTAGTTACAGAATAACCACAAGGATGTAAAGTACAGTATGAGAAATGGAGTAGCCAAAGAACTTATATGCATGGCCCATGGACATGAACAGTGGTGTGGGGATTGCCTGAGGGAGTGGGGGGTGCTACATTGGGGGGAGGGAAAAATTCAGGATAACTGTAATAGCATAATGAATAAAATATAATTAAAAAAAGAAACTAAGTGTGAAGTGCAGATAGAGGGAAATAGGAAAGGAACATGCCAAGGGAGATGGTGACAAGGGACCAGTGGAACTAAAGTCATGCATCATCTCAGCACATTTGCTGAATCTGCTGCTTTCATCATTTAGCAAGCATTTAGTTATAGTTCATTCCCTTACTGTGTTGAAATCCATCATCCCGACCCATACCTTTTTTCTCTTCTCACCAAAATTAGTAACGTTATAACCAATGTTTTGCATATATCCTCAAGTCTTTTCATCCCTGCCCAGTACTCTCCTGGCAAACCTTAATAAGATCTACTTCTGGTTGGCACTGCCCCTGCCCCTGAGCAGCTGAATGTGGCTGGAGAAATGCTCTCAACCTTGAGGACTGTTCCATATCAACTACATGATTGTCAACCTTAGGGAACCCTCAGTGAGGCAGTCCTACCTCATTCCCTGAGGCAGTGAACTCTTGTACTCTGAGAGAAGGCTATTTCACACCTTCTTTTCTTTCCTGAAATTCAGAACTTCTCAGTGGTCCTCCCTCTCAGCTGATGTCCTTGATTCCAAATAAGAAAATGGACATGATCACAAGAGGACATCTTTAACTTTATCCATAAATCCACCAACCTTCTCACCTTTGAACTCAGAGACTTTGCTTTCTCTTTTGTTATAAATGATGAATAGTCCATGCTCACTTCTTCTCACCTATTTGGGTGTTACTCCTGTAACCTTCTCTCTGCTGCGTCTTTGGATACCTCCCCTCTTTTGGATCATTTCCAATAACATACATGGAGGCTGATTTTATTTAAAAAGTTTTTAGTTGTGGTGAAATGCACATAACATAAAATTTACTATTTGCTACAGGCTGTATTATGTTCCCCCCAAATTCATATGTTGGAGATTCAGCCCCCAGTATCTCAGAATGTGATGTACTGAAGAAGGGGCCTTTAGAAAATAATGAAGTCAATATGGGGTCATTAGGATTGGCCCTAATCTAATGTGACTGGTATTCTTATGAAAAGAGAAAATTAGGACACAAATACACTTGAAGAGAAGATGATGTAAACATAATAGAGAGAAGGTGGCCATCAACCAACCAAGGAGAGAGGTCTCAGAAGAAAATAAACATGTTGCCACCTGAGCTTGGAGATGCTTCACCATGTTTTATTCCTACCAACAGTGCACAAGCCCAGTTTTTCCACATCCTCACCAACACTTTTTGTTTCCTGCTTTTTTTTTGTTTTAAATAATTGCCACCCTAATGGGTGTGAGGTGATATCTCATTGTGGTTTGATTTGGGTTTCTCTAATGATTGGTGATTTTGAGGGGCATATTTTCATGGACTTGTTAGCCATTTGTATATTTTCTTTGGAGAAATGTCTATTCAAACCCTTTGCTCAATTTTTAATTGGGTAGTTTCTTTTTGTTGAGTCATTAGACAAATATGCTGTTTTATCTCCCACCAACCAATGAACAGATGGAAAAAACCCTGTAATCCCCAATCACCAACTATTGCCACATATTTCCATCACTTTTTATAACAACTTAAGAGTTATCTCTACCTCTTTACCTTCATATTCCTACACTATAAGGCAATGCCATATTATCTAAATATATATTTTTTAAAATATGTAGGCAAGAAGCCTTTTATGCTGTATTTTTCTGTGTTTCAAATTTTCCCCTTTGCCTCACAGAAATGATAGATTGTACTTTGAACAAAAATTTGAGGCATAAATTGCTTTGGGGAGAAGGATTGAAAATTATCTGAGGTTTTTACTTTCGATGTGGCATTTTTTCTATGTAGTTCATGTTTTCTAACTAAATACATATATTACTTTTATTAAAATATGTCAACCTGAGTAACCTGAGCAGGTAAAATTGTAACCCAATTTTGTTTGCTTGTTTTCCCTTTATATCTTCCTGAATTAAAAAACTCTAATACATGTTTTATTATTTTTAATAAAATTTAAAAAATTTCAAAACCTATAATTTGAATCCTATGAAAAAGAAACATTACTGGCTAACAGAATCTTATACTGCAACCATCTGCTTAGTGTTTCCTTCTTATCCAATGAGCCCAAGGACTCCTGTTAAAAAGAAATAAAATTCATTCTTTTAGAAGATTTGACAATTTCATGGTTTCAGAACCATGAAATATTTATATTATTTGTGGTAATATCTTGATGGGTTAATCTAAATATAGAGAAAATGCAGTATTCATGAAAATTCTTTTCTCAGTGTATTTATTATAGTAAAAAGCAGAAAGTAGTCATACAACATATAATAGAAAACAATGATGTGAAAACTTGGTAGTACTATGAAATACTTATGCAATAATAAGTGAAAAAAATAGGGTTAATAAAATGAATACATTCTGTTAGGTAAGTAAAATATTCAAATAAAAAAACTAGAAATCATATTAGTCCTAGGGTAGTAAAATTCTAGAAATTTGAAATATCTGTTTTCCTAGGTTGCGTAACATTAAATATAAATAAAATATTTTTAAATTTACTAGAAATATCTAATACTTTAAGAAAGTAGGAAGCTCTAAAGAGCAAAGATTCTCCTATAAATTATGTAGTAAAATCATAAAAATAATTGAGATGCTACAGTATTTTTTAAAATTATTTTTTATTGATTATGCTCTTAACAATTGTCCCAATTTTTTCCCCTCACCTCCCTCCATCCGGCACCACCAACTCCCTCAGGCAATCCCCACACCATTGTTCATGTCCATGGGTCATGCATTTAAGTTCTTTGGCTACTCCCTTTCCTATATGGTACTTTATATCCCCATGGCTATTCTGTAACCACCTATTTGCATTTTTAATCCCCTTACCACTTCATGCATTTCTCCCAACCCTTTCCTATCTGGCAACCATCAAAATGCCCTCCATATCCATGATTCTGTCTCTGTTCTTCTTGTTTGCTTAGTTTGTTTTTTAGATTCAGTTGTTAGTACATATATATTTCTTGCCATATTATTGTTCATAGTTTTGATCTTTTTCTTAAATAAGTCCCTTTAACATTTCATATAATAATGGTTTGGTGATGGGGAACTCCTTTAGTTTTTTTCTTGTCTGGGAAGCTCTTTATTGGCCCTTCCATTCTAAATGATAGCTTTGCTGGGTAGAGCAACATTGGTTGCAGGTCCCTGCATTTCATGACTTTGGATAGTTCTTGCCAGTCCTTTCTAGCCTGCAAAATTCTTTTTGAAAATCAGCTGACAGTCTTATGGGAACTCCCCCATAGGTAACTGACTGCTTTTCTCTGGTTGCATTTATGATTCTTTCTTTATCTTTAACATTTGGTATTTTAATTATGATGTGTCTTGGAGTGGGCCTCTTTGCATCCATGTTGTTTGGGACTTTCTGTGCTTCATGGACTTGCATGTCTATTTCCTTCACTAAATTAGGGAAGTTTTCTTTCATTATTTTTTCAATTAGATTTCCAATTTCCTGCTCATTCTCTCCTCCTTCTAGCACCCCTGTGATGTGAATGTTGGACCTCTTGAAGTTATCCCAGAGACTGTTTATACTATCCTCATTTTTTTTGATTCTTTTATATTGTTATGATTGGTTTTTGCTTTCTTATGTTCTGAATCATTGATTTGATTCTCAGCTTCATCTACTTTACTGTTGTTTCCCTATAAATTGTTCTTTATTTCAATTAGTGTATCCTTGTTTTCTGACTGGGTCTTTTTTATGTTGCTGAGATTCTCACTAAGTTCCTTGAGCATCCTTATAGCCAGTTTTTGAATTCTCCATTTGATAGATTGTTTATCTCCATTTTGTTTAGTTCTTCTTCTGGAGTTTCGACCTGTTCTTTCATTTGGGCCATATTTCTTTGTCTCTTCATTTTGGTAGCCTCCCTGTGTTTATTTCTATGTGTTAGGTAGAGCTGCTATGACTCCCTATCTTGGTAGCATGGCCTAATGGAGTAGGTGTCCTATAGAGTCCGGTGGCACAGCGTCCCCTATCACCCAAACTGGGTACTCGAGTTGTACCCTCTGTGTGGACTGCATATGCTCTCCTCTTGTAGTATGCCCTCCTCCTTGATTGCTGTTAGCAGGTCAATGGGAGGGATTTATCCAGGCCAGTCAGCTGCAAGGACTGGCTGTGACTACTGACCACTTACCTCCACCCTCCACGGAGGATCAGCTATGCAGGGGCAGAGGGGTGGTTCTCTGACATGGTCTGTAGTTGTCCACTGGGTGTGCAGGCTCTGGGATTTCCCAGGTGGTGCAAGCCAAGGTCAGCCCCCAACTAGGTTCTGCTTGGGGCCCACCCTGCCTGAGCTATAAAGCAATCTGAGATGGCTGCTACTTGTGTTGGGCTTGGAGATTCCCAGATGAAGCCAAACTGTGAATCTAAGCTGGTTATTGTCAATGCCAGGCCTGGGCCTACTTAGCAAGTGGTAAGGGGTCTAGAAACTCTCTGAGGCTGGCTGTTGCTTGTTTGATAGGATTTAGGAAGTTGTGAAGTATGAGCCAAGACCAGCCATTCATATGGAAAAGTCATGATTAACAGTTTGGGTGGGTCCATAAGTTGAGTGGGACAGAATCTCAGGTCATCTTCAGGGTGTGGTCAACAGTGTTAGTCATTTGGGTGGAGTCTCAGACATGGCACCTGCCTGATCGCTCTACGGCTCTGTGGGAGGAGGGCTCAGAAATGGGCAATGGCCTCTGCCCACCTTTCTGTCTGAGAGAAAATTGTCACCAGCTCTTGCCTTGATGTCAGACACTTCAGTTCCTCCCGGTATGCCATTAGTGCCATTAAAGCTGCAACTTTGGTGTTGGAGCTCAGAGAGTGTGAATCTGAGTAGACCATGTATGGTATCTTTAAGGGGAACTGCTTGGGACTCAAGAAGTTTCTTCCACTGGCTCAATCCCTTTTGGTTTGCAGCCAGATATTATAGGGACTTATCTTCCTGGAACTAGAATCTTGGGCTGGGGGTCCTGGTGTGGAGCTGAGACTCCTCACTCCTGAGATATCCTCCCCAAATTTTTGTCCACCACACAAGGATGTGGGACTAGTCTGTTCCATCTCTTCACCCCTCCTACCAGTCTGGGTGGGTGTGATTTCTTTAATCCATAGTTGTCAGACTTCCATTCAACTCAATTTCTGACAGTTCTGAGTGATGGTTGTCCCATATTTTAGTTGTAATTTTGATGGTGTTGTGCTAAGAGGCTAGTCATGTCTGCCTATGTTGCCATCTTGACTGGAAATCCTCTGCTATTATTTGGGTGGGGGTGTGCATGGTATTATTTTGAGTGATTCTCTTAACATCTTAAGCAACACAATATCACAAAGGAATAGGAATAGTTTAAGGGAACTTTGGTGACTTATTCTATGCCTGAAATGTTTTGGTTCTGAGTATTTTAGAATTTTCTCTGTATTTGCTGGTAAAATTGTGTATATATATGTATATATATGTATATATAAATACAGTCATGTAAATCTTATAGATGCTGGTTGCATTTACTTATAGTCTCTGTTAGCTAGCTTCAGGCCCTACTGGGCTTCCGTTTACAGAATTAATTTTGGTAGAATTAATTCAGGTGGAAGAAGAGAAATCCAGATGCTGAGATTCAAAAATGCAAGAGGGCTTCTACTCTTGTGTTCTGAGCTCAACTCTTCAGGCTGATATTAAAGTGGTCTTAGAAAAGCAGAGTGATTATTTGAGAGCCTGTTCCTAAAGGCAGGGGGAATTGGGAACCCCCATGGTAAAGCTTCACAGAGCCGGAGCTCCTGGGCAAACCCACAACTGCCCCTGATAAGGAGGCACCCTAGTGACCCTACACTCAGGGCATGCTCTGCTGTGCAGTCTGAATATTTTCTTATGCAGCTGATAACCCACATACATGGTTATTGTTTAATATTTTAGAACTAATAGAAATATTAAAATAATTGAGGGGCATTATGTCTACAAATCAGAGATTTGGATGTCATTTTTATTAATTAAAATTATTTAATAATGGACCTTATGTCATTGGTCTCTGACAGAGAAACCCTTCCAGAACGGTCGCATAACAGGAGTATCCCTAGACCTTTATTTTCCACCTGAAGAAGTGCAAACCAAGAGAGACTTCATGATTTGTTCATGGCCGTGTGTTCCGTGAGAGTGTCGGGAGTATAACCTGAGACCCCTGACTTAGCCCATTACTGTTTAAATGCATCACCGTGGCCCCAAACACACTTGTTTTATCGTTCATTGGCATCGTAAGACAAACATACTCATACATAGATGTGGTCTTCAAACCAGCAGATGGCAATCTATTGAGAGATCTTAAACATATATTTGCCTCCTTCTAGAGCTATAGTTTGCTGCTCCCTGATTATTCCCTACAGGTAGTGGATGCAGCCTGTGGTTGCCAGAGTCACCTCACTGGCTACGTTGTCAGGTATCATAAGATGCATGAGATAGTAAAAGTAATATCAAATAAAGGGTAAGGGTAACTGTTATTTAACAAAAATTATTAACCTCTGCTTGGGAAATTGTTTTTAAATGTTCAATTTCTGGTTAATTGTGCATAAACATAAAATGCTGTTCAATACTGATCTTAGTTATTGTCAGTTTTAATGTGTTATTAGTCCATGTCCTGTGTAAGTAAATGAAGTATATGAAGTATAACTTACCCTTTGAAACGAAGGGTGCTATAACAGTCTTTGTCAATATCAATGCTCCTTGCAGAGTACTGATGATAGTGTCTTTTAAAAACAAATCCTTGAAATCTTTGAAATCATTTACTTTTTCAAATGCTGCTGTCCCAAAAGTGAAATACAGAGTATTAAGAAAATCGTGTATTTCCTTAGATGAAGTTTTCTATGTGGCAGCAATTAAAATTCATGGTTTTCCTTCTCTGATTCATGTAAACACTTTGTATTTATTTCTTAGGGCTGCCACCCCAAAGCGCTACAAAGTAGGTGGCTTAAATACAACAGAAATGCACTGTCTCACAGTTCTGGAAGCTAGAAGTCCAAAACCATGGTCTTGGCAGGGCCACGCTCCCTCCGAAACTTTTAGGGGAGAATTCTTCCTTGGTTCGTCTAGCTTCCGGGGTTTGCTGACAATCTTTGATGTTCCTTGGCTTGTAGATGCATCACTCCAATATCTGCCTCTGTGGTCACATGACATTCTTCCTGTGTGTCTGTCTCTGTGACTCTTTTCTTGAAAAAAGCAGTTGTATTGAATTAAGGGACCACTCTACTTCAGTATGACCTCATCTTAATTAATTACATCTGCAATGACCCTATATCTAAATAAGGTTACTTTCTGAGGTACTGGAGGGTAGGACTTCAACCTATCTTTTTGGGGGACACAATTTAACCCATAACAAATATTGATGAAATTAAAATTCATGGCTTTTTTCCTTATCTGTGTTCACGTATTCTCCATTTGTGCTCCCAGAAGCATTCTCTGTGCTTCTTTCCCTGTTGTGTGTCCCAGGAGGCTGACCTTTACGGGCTGCCTGCCTTCTGACCTCTTGCTGGGTTTGGTCAATGGGAGGTTCCAACAAGAGATTAGAGAACAGGAGAGTGAGAGGTTGGGTATTTATTTTCCTCATTCCCCGCTGTGTCTCTGCAGTTTTGGCAGTGGGTGCATTTTGTTGTAACTATAGTTTCTATGAGGCAAACTTGCTTCCAGGGCTCCAGCTCTCTCTGGGCCCATGGTACCTCCCCTTGACTGTTCAAATCCATGAGTCAGGATGCATGGCCTTCCCTTGTTTGTTCCCTTAAACCTGCCCACACTTCTGTGCAAGTCTTCATTAAGTGACTTTAAGTTCATGATTTGAGTGTACCATCTGTTGCCTGCTTAGTCCCTGACTGACATGGTAACCGAAAAATATTGCCTTGGGAAAATGTAAATGTGGCGGTGCCCAATCCCTTCCTTTGGGAAATTACAATCCTTTATTCCACAGTATTTCTCCTCAGTCCATGTGGTATTCCAGTGATGATTTTCTGTCTCCCTCATTTCTACCTTTATTAATTTGTGTTCTTCTGTAAGGAAAAGTTATCCCTTTCCTTCTATTTATTTATTCAACCAGTATAATCTTGTGGTATTAATTTTGATCTTTGGATTATAACCCAATGTCATCATTATTTATTTTATTACTTAGTTTGTTCTAGTTTTAGCTCTTGGGAGTGCTTCCAAGTTGGCTTTGTGTTCTTTGAATATGCCACGTTCCTTTTCAGTGCTTCCTTTTCTGGTACCATAAGATGCTCCATGCTCATCTGCTATTTTCTTTGCCCCAATGACTCCTCCAAAGAGCCCTGTTTCCTTTTATTGGAGAATGATGTTTACAAATTGGGATGTCAGAACTAGGTGTCCTCATTGCCACCAGGGTGCTTGGTCCTCTCAGTGACAAAGCTAAGAAATACGTACATACACACACGCTGGTCAGTATAAGCATGTTATATATATATATACACATGTGTATACATTTATTTTTATATCAATTTATGTATATATGTGCATATATATAATATTAGCCTTGGGGTTTTTATGCAAGGTAGGGGAAAATAGCGAGCCATGTGTAATCTCTATTACCTGTGCTGTAAGAATAGGGTATCAATGGTATCCACGTAATGTATATGTCTCTGGTGTAACTCTACTATTCCTTATATAGCAACTTCAACCTTCCCTTCTCTCCTCCCTCAAATGACTCTCAAATTGTTCCAAGAGCTCCCAGGAGTCTATATGAGTGATGCCTCCTTCAGGACTGAGTTCTTATTTCCCCAGCTGCTGGGAGCTAAGTTCCTCCTCCAGAATTGCCCTCTTAGGAAGCACTGACTTGCCAAAAGTCGGGGTCCCTTTCTGGAACAGGCGGTATTTTATGCCTGGTCAATGTTTATATATCAAAATCCAGCCCCTGGGCCTTAATTTAGAACAACTCTAAAGAGCCATCCTAGCTCCTGAACTCCACTTGGGACCAGCTGAAGCCTTTGATGTAACTGCACTGCAGTTCATCTTCTCTCTTTGCCCAATCCTCTTTTCTCTTCCCCAGTGGAAATCACTCAATGAACTGTCTACATATAAATCTCTGACTCAGAGTCGGCTTGTCAGGGAACCCAATCTGAGCAGTCCTTTGCCAGAGTGGTCCTAGGAAACCGACTCTGAATCGAGTTTTGAAGGTGGGTCACTTAGGAGCCATCTGGAGGTGACCCTGGCATGCAGCACTATTGCCGTTGTTAAACTTTGTACTGGTGCAGAATAGGGGTCGAAGCCTAGTGCGGGGGTTGCACTGGAGGGTGCTGGGTTAGACATTTTGGAAAAGATGACTTGGTAATTATAAGGAATATGGAATTAGCTTTTGCTGGAGAAAATCAGTGAGTTGGAGAAGACAGTGAAAGGCTAATAGTGATTAATTTTTTTCTTCATTCTTCCCTCTCTTCATTTCTTCTTCTTTCCTTCATCATTCTTTCCTTTCTTAACAATGTCTTCTCACTTGATTTTGTTCTCTCTTTCTGGAATTTCTATTGCTCAGATATTGACCTCCTGAGTTCATCTTCTCATTTTCTACTCTCTTCTTATTCATTTCCATGCTTTCCTCTTTCCTTAGACCAAGCTCAGAAACTTTCTGACTCTTTTTTTCCAGAGAGTAACAATCTAGTTTTCCTTGGGGTGAGGAGGAAGCAATTCCTTGGCAGCCTGAACTAGAGAAAGGGTGTGGTGGCTAAGTGCTCTTTAACAAATTTTCAAATAATCTCCCACTCCTCCCGACCTCCAGGTTACTTGGTGCCTTCTGTTTCTAAAGGGGGCGAGGAAGAGTAGCAGGCGAAGAGGCAGTTTACTGGAGAAGAATTAGCTTGTTTATTATCTTGTATCCTTTCAGACATGTGGGTTTCAGTCAGCTAAGACAGTTAACTCTCTCCCTCCAGTTTTCTTTTGTATCTCTTGTCTTCATTCTATTGTCTCTTCTGCTATCCTCTTTGTCCTTATGGATTTTAATCCTTTAAATTATTGTTATAGACTGAATGTTTGTGTCCTCCTCAAATTCATAGGTTGAAGCCCCATCCCCCCAATGTGATGGTATTTGGAGGTGGGAGATCATTAGGATTAGGTGACGTCATGTGAGTGGGGCCCCCATGATGGAATTAGTGTCCTTATAAAAACAGGAAGAGACACGGTATGAGATCCCTCTCTCTCCATGTAAGAGCACAGGGAGAAGGGGACCATCAGCAAATCAGGAAGAGGGACCTCACCAGGAACTGAATTGCCAACACCTTGATCTTGAACTTCTTAAGCTAGAACTGTGAGACATAAATGTCTGGTGTGAAAGCCTCCCGGTCTATGTTATTTTGTTAGAGCAGCCAGAGCTGTTACTTTGGTTAAATTCTTTTACTGTTATTTCACTGCTCTTTAGTCATTTAGAAATTGCATTAGTGCTTTGAACCAAATGAATCAGGAAACACATTTGCTTTTTTATTTCAAATTCAATTTCTCTTTATTTAACAAAAAGATCATATATGATGCTTTATAATCTTTTCAAAAGTTCTATGATATAATAATTTTTAATTTGTTGCCAAATTGCCAGGGAACTTGCCCTCCCCATTCCTTTGTCACCACTTACCCATAGTATGTCACGCAGGAAAACTAGTATGGTTAACACACCTGCCCCTGAGGAGGGTGAAGATTGGAGGTGGTTTTAAGTCCTAAGGAAGGTGGAACATGAGCACTGGATGAACCACTGCCTAGGGGGAGCCAATGAGAAAGGACATAAATGTGGTTCAGGGAACGTCGTATTGGTCTTTACTAACACATCAGCACTGTTCCCAACACTCACCACTTTTTATTATGGCCACTCCAGGGAGGTAAATACACCCCTGAGTGTCAGGTTATGGACCAAGAAAAATGGTGAAAGGAGCTGAGAAATGGGCATATCTGGGGAATTTTGAATCCACCCAAAGACCAAAGGCACATTGAAGGAAGCTATTTAGGAACCTGATAGTATTTCCTCAGAAGTCTTAGTGGAAGCTATAGCGATGTAAATATAATCCTGAAGCCTGGGGCTTTGCTGAGCATCAGATAGAAAGGTTCTGCTTTTTTTCAGCTTATATGATACATCAGCCTTTTTAATGTCAGCTGTGCTTTTGGTGGGAAGCAAAAAACCTTTGCTTTTGCTCCCTAAGAAAAATCACATAATAATCAGTTAGAATTTTTGTTTGAGGATTAAAGAGGGGTAAAGAAATCTAAAAGTGTGAGAGTAGGGCAGTCCTAGTTCAAGGTCCATCTCATGGTGGTCAAAACTAGTTTTGCAACAAATTCAGGCATTTTCAGTAGTCACAGAGTATTGAAGAAATTTTTACCAAAGGGAGAAAAATGGGAAGCATAATCCCATTTTTATTCACTTTGATTTAAAATAAATATGGGGAGAGAAAAAGGATGTGAAATTGAATAATGACTATGTTATTGGCCTGATCTAGAACCACAGCTGCCTTTCTGGGTCTGAGTGGCCTTTTTCCTGCCTCCTTACTCCCACCATTCCTCTCTCGGTTAGGTGACCTTCCTTCCTCCACCCTTAGAAAGTAGCAAACCCCTCATACTACTTTCAGGGCCAGGTACTGGACTCATACATTCTGTTGTGATTATTTGTCTTGCTGGGATGTGGGCTGAGGCCTGGAGGCAAGGGGAAGTCTCAGTGTCAATCATACCGGGACAGGAAATGACTAGAAAGGTGGCTTTTAGGAGGGAGAGGGGGCTCCTTCCTTTCTCAGGACCTTGTCTTTTAAGCCTAGTCTCTAAGGAGTCTAGATGGCATGGAGGGATAAGATGTAAACTGCCACTTGGCGACTGGACAGGAAGGAGGCAGGGAGGAAGCGCTGGGAGACCCTGAAGTGATAACCTAGTACTTTGGGACACTGACAATGTTATAATTTAGCAGCCAATAAATAAAAAAACCAAACAAACAAAGAATCCCACAACATTTTAAAATTGTATTTTATTGATTCTGCTATTACAGTTGTCCCATTTCTTCCCTCTTGGCACCTTTCCGCCCAGTACCTGCCCCCAACATTGTTCATGTCCATGGGTCACGTGTATAAGTTCTTTGGCTACTCCATTTCCTATACTGTACTTTACAGCCCCACGGCTTTTCTGTAACTACCTACTTGTACTTCTTAATCTCCTCACCTTTTCACCCATACGCTCATGCCCCTCTCTCATCTGGTAACCACCAAAATGCTCTCTGTACCCATGATTCTGTCTCTGTTCTTCTTGTTTGCTTAGTTTGTTTTTTAGATTCCATCATGGATAGATATGTATTTACTGCCATTTTATTGTTCATGGTTTTGATCTTCTTCTTTTTCTTAAATAAGTCCCTTTAACATTTCATATAATAATGGCTTGGTAATGAGGAACTCCTTTAGTTTTTTCTTGTCTGGGAAGCTCTTTATCTGCCCTTCATTCTAAATGATAGCTTTGCTGGGTAGAACAATCTTGGCTGTAGGTCCCTGCTTTTCATGAATGGGAATATTTCTTGCCAATCTCTTCTAGCCTGCAAAGTTTCTTTTGAGAAATCAGCTGATAGTCTTATGGGGGACACCCTGTAGGTAACTAACTTCTTTTCCCTCGCTGCTTTTAAGATTCTCTCTTTATCTTTAACCTTTGACATTTTAATTATGATGTGTCTTGGAGTGGGCCTCTTTGCATCCATGTTGTTTGGGACTCTCTGTGCTTCCTGGACTTGCATGCCTGGTTCCTTCACCGAATTAGGGATGTTTTCTTTCACTGTTTTTTCAAATAGATTTCCAGTTTCTTGCTCTTTCTCTTCTCCTTCTGGCACCACTATGATGTGAATGTTGGAATGCTTCAAGTTGTTCCAGAGGCTTTGTACATTATCCTTATTTTTTTTTATTCTTTTTTCTTCTTGTTGTTCTAATTGGTTGTTTTTTGCTTCCTTATGTTCCAAATCATTGATTTGATTCTCGGCTTCATCCACTCTACTGTTGTTTCACTAAATTGTCCTTTATTTCAATTAGTGTATCCTTCGTTTCTGACTGGATCTTTTTTATGTTGTCGAGGTCCTCATTAAATTCCTTGAGCATCCTTATAAACAGTGTTTTGAGCTCTGCATCTGAAAAATTGCTCATCTCCATTATGTTAGCACTTTTTCTGGAGTTTTGACTTGTTTTTTCATTTGGGCCATATTTCTTTGTCTCTTCATTTTGGCAACCTCCCTGTGTTTGTTTCTGTGTGTTAGGTAGAGTTACTCTGACTCAGTGTCTTGGTAGTGTGATACAGTAGGTATCCTAAAGAGTCCAGGGGCACAGCCCCTCCTATCACCTAAGCTGGGTACTTGAGGTATGCCCTTTGTGCGGGCTGAGCACACAATCCTCTTGTAGTTGATCCTTGGTTGCTGTTGGCACACAAATGGGAGGGATTTCCCAGACCAGTCTGCTGCAAGGACTGGCTGTGACCAGTGACCACCAACCTCCACCCACTGTGGAGGATCAGCTGTGTGGAGGCAGGGCGGTGGTGCTCTGATGTGGTCTATAGCTGTCCACTGGGTGCTCTGGCCCTGGGGTTTACTGGGTGGTGCAGGTCATGGTCAGCCTCCAGCTGTGTTTTGCCTGGGCCCACCCTGCCTGAGCCATAAAGCAATCTGAAATGGCTGTTACTTGTGCTGGGCTTGGAGATTCCCAGAGAAAGCCAAACTGTGAATCGGCTGGCTGCTGCTAGTGCCAGACCGGGCACTCATTAAGGCCAGCTGTTGCTTGTTTGAGAGGGTTTCGGAGGCTATGAAGTGTGAGCCAAGACCATCCATTCATATGGAAAAGCAACTGGGTGGGTCCAGAGGTTGGGTGGGTTGCAGTCTCTGGCGATCTCCAAGGCAGACAAACAGAGTCAGCCAGGTTGACAGAGTCTCAGATATGGTCCCATCTTGCTGCCTTTGTAGGGGAGGGTTCAGAAAAGGGACAATGGCCTCTGTTCGCCTTGATGCCAGACACTTCAGTTTCTCCCTGTACGGCACTGGTGCCTTTCAAGCTGCTACCTCAGTGCTGGAGCTCAGGGGGAGTAAGTCTGAGTAGGTGAGTCCATGTGTGGGTTCTTTAAGAGGAGCTGCTTGGAACTCCAGAATTTACTTCCACCGAGTCAATCACCACCGGTTTTTGCAGCCAGAAGTTATAGGGACTTACCTCCTTGGTACTGAAACCCTGGACCAGGTGGCTTAGTATGGGGCTGGGACTCCTTGCTCCTGAGATTTCCCTTCCGAATTTTTATCTGCCACATGGGGGTGAGGGACCAGCCCATTCCACGTCTGATGGGTCCCTGCTACCCATCTGGTTGGATGTGGTTTCTTTAAGCCCGTAGTTGTCAGATTTCCATTCAACTCAGTATCTGATGGTTCTGAGTGATGGTTGTTCCATATTTTAGTTGTAATTTTGATGTGGTTGTGCGAAGAGGCAAGCCATGTCTGCCTATGTCACCATCTTGACTGGAAGTCCACAACAACGTTTTTTTGAGAGAAGTAATTCCCTTTTGTAATCAGTAAAGTCTGCTCAAGCACCACTACATTAGGATTTCCCAGAGAAACAGAATCAATAAGATAGATAGATAGGCAGACAAACAGATATGAGAAGATTTATTATGAGAAATTGACCATACAGTTATGGAGGCTGAGGAGTCCCATGATCTGCACCTATACCTTGGAGACTCAGGAGAGCCAGTGGTATAATTCAGTCTGAGTTTGGAGGCCTGGGAATCAGGGGGCTAATGGTGTAAATCACACTCTGAACCTGAAAGCCTGAGAACCAGGAGCACTGATATCTCACAGCAGGTGAAGTGGGATGTCTTCTCTCAAACAGAGAGAACAAATTTGCCCTTCTGCTTATTTGTTCTATTAGGGCCCTCAATTGATTGGTTGATGTCCACTCACATTGGGAGGGTAGTTCTTCTTTACTTAGTTTACTGACTTAAATGCTAATCTTCCTGAGACACCTTCTCAGACATACCCAGAAATCATGTTTTACCAGGTATCTAGGCATCCTGTAGTCCAGTCAAGTTGACACATATAATCAACCATCACAACCACAGACTAGCATTAGCTGAACTGTGTAGGAGAAGGGATAGGTGTGGTTTTTCTTGGGCTGGATTTGTAAAGGGGAGGGCAGTGTCTCCAAAGGCCATTGTATCAAAACAGCAATGAGTGGGATCCCCAAAGGGAAAGTGAATGTCAGGGGACAAGGTCAGCCATAATCCCCCACAAAAATCACTACAATATCTCTGGAAGCAGTGGGTTTTCTTTACTGCACTTAGCACACTCACTCACGTGCTGCCACTAGCCTTTGAGCTCCAAGAAAGCAAGGATCCTGTCTTGTTTGACTCATATCCCCGCAGCAGCACTTAACTCAGAATCTGCTCTATATTGGGCTCTTAATAAATATTGTTTAGACAAATGAGTCACAATGTTAGTGTTTCATCTCTAAGTTCTATGTGGAAAATGACTAATATTCTTAAGAAATTCTGATGATGGAATGACTTCATTCACTCTTACGTGTCTGACATCAGCCCCATTGATCTTCTCTTTAAACGGACCATGTGAGCCAAATCCTTGACTTTTATCTGAGTCCCTGTCTAAAAATGATTACATTGGTGCTACATCATCTTTTAACCATACTTTCATATGGTTTAAAAAAGTCAAACTCTATAACAGGGTATAGCATGAAAAGTGTCATCTTCCTAGGCCAGATGTTTAGTGCATTTTCTCCAGAGGCAGATAACAACTTCTTGGGCACCCTTCCCTAAATTTTCTCTATAAATGTAAACACATATATTTTTATATAGCCATATTTATAGACATGTACATATATTTAATGACTTAATTTTCAATTTGCTCTTGTCACTCAAAATATATCTTGGAGGTATCACACTTCTTGATTTCAAACTATACTACAAAGCTTTAGGAATCAAAACAGTATGGTTCTGGCATAAAAACAGACATATAACAATAGAGCAGAATAGAAAGCCCAGAAACAACCCTCGCATATACAGCCAACTAATATTTGATAAATGAGCCAAGAATACTCAATGGGAAAGGATAATCTCTTCAATAAATGGTGTGGAAAAACTGGATAACTATATATAGAAAAATGAAATTAGACTCCTGTCTTCCACCACTCACAAAACATAACTCAAAAGGGATTAAGGACTTAAACATAAGACTCACAACTCTAAAAATCCTAGAAGAAAACATAGGGGGAAAGCTTCTTGACATTAGTCTTGGCAACAAATTTTTGGATATGGCACCAAAAGCACAGCATTAAGGGCAAAAATCAACAAATGGGGCTAAATCAAATGAAAAAGCTTCTGCACATCAAAAGAACAAGCAAAGAAATGAAAAGACAACCTATAAATGGGAGAAAATATTTGCAAACCATATATCTGATAAAGACCTAATATCTAGAATGTATGGAGAACACATAAAACTCAATGACTACAACAAAAATCCTCAAACAATCCAATTTAAAAATGGGCAGAGGAACTGAATAGATATTTCTCCAGCAAAGACATACAATTGGCTGACAGGTACATGAAAAAGTATTCAACATCACTAATATCGGGGAATGTAAATCAAAACAACAATGAGATAACATTTCACACCCATTAGAATGGCTATCATCAAAGAGACAATGTGTTACAAGCATTGGCAAGGATACGGAGAAAAGAGAACCCATGTACACTGTTGACAAAAATGTAAACTGCTTTAGCCACTATAAAAAACAGTATAGAGGTTCCTCGAAAAATTAAAACTGGAACTAGTATATAATCCAGCAGTCCCACTTCTGGGTATATATATCCACAGAAAATGAAAACAGAATATTGAAAACATATCTGTGCTCCCAATACAGCATTATTCACAATAGCAAGATATGAAAACAACCTATGTGTTCATCAACAGGTGAATGAATGAAGGCGTGAGGTATATTTATATATATAGTGTGTATATTTATGTATATAGTATATATACACGTACACATTTTATATATAGAATTGTATGTGTATATATACTATATAATACACACATATAATATATACATTATATCTATATATGCTATACATAATATACACATTATATATAGCATTATATATATGAGATCTGTCTGGAAAAAATTCAGCCATTGTTAATATAACGAGAATGGTTTGCATGACATCGGTGTAACATGGCAGCCAAGGAGAGTGGACTGGAATACGCAAGCATGAACAGTGACAACTTCACTGTCTTAGTTAGTGGGGGTGGGAGACACTGTTGAGTGAGCCTGTGTACTGTGTGACCATTACATTCAAAATGACCAAGAGAGCAGAGCAACGAGTCTGCATTCATATTTTGCGTTAAGCTTAAACATTCCTCTGCAGAAACTATTCAGATGATTCAGAAGGCTGCAGCTCTGGGCAACTGGTGATTGGCAGCTTCATCACAACAATGCACCCACTCATGCATCACGTGTCATGCAGAGTTTTTTGGCAAAACATCAAATTCCCCACATGACTCAGTCCCCCTACAGCCCATATTTGGTACCCTGTGACTTCTGGGTTTTCCCAAAACTAAAATCGCCTTTGAAGGGGGAGAGATTTCAGATCATAGATGAGATTCAGAAAGCTATGACGGGGCAACTGATGGCATTGGGAGAACAGTGTGAGGTCCCATGGTGCCTACTTTGAAGGGGACTGAGGTGTCACTGTCCAATGTACAATGTTTCTTGTATCTTGTATCTTCTTCAATAATTGTTTCTATTTTTCATATTACATGGCTGGATACCTTCTGCACAGACCTTGTATACAGTGAAAACAATGGAATATTATTCATCACTGAGGAATATGGAACCCTTGCCATTTGGGACAACATGGACTGGCCTGGAGCATTATGCGAAGTGAAGTAAATCAGGCAGAGAAAGACAAAACCTGTATGATCTCACTTACAGGTGGAATCTAAAAAAGCGGAACTCATGGAAACAGAGTAGAATCATGGTTGCCAGAGGCTAGGGTTGGGGGAGGGAACTGGGGAGATGTTGGTCAAAGGGTTAAGAAATTCAGGTTAGAAGATGAATGCTCTGGGGATATGACGCACAGCATTGAAAGCTGCCAGGAGACTACATCTTAAATGTTCTCACCACAAAAAATAATGATAATTGTGTGATGTGACAGAGGTGTTAGCTAATGCTACGTTGCTAATCATATTGCAGTACATAAGTGTATCAAATCAACATGTTGTATACCTTAAATTTACACAATGTTATATGTCACTTATATCTCAATAAAAAAATATATATCTTGGAGATTTTTCTTATTGCCGCATGTAAATTGACCTCATTCCTTTTTCTAATAAAAGTTATATTAAAATAATTCTTGCACCTGATTTAAATATAAAACATAGGTAAGGGTTTATAATGGAAGGGAATCATCCTCTGCCTCACTCCCTCACTGCTTCCAAAGGCAGCCTCTTACATGTTTTTCTGTTTTTATTTTTTCTCATGGATAGCAATATATGATAAATAACATGTTTATACTTCTGTTTCTTAATTCATTGACTTAAAATACCTATCGACATCCTGCTATGATAGATGAGGATCTACTCTACTTTTATGACTGCCTCTATTTATCTATCAATTTTAAACATTGTCTATTAATAAGACAGGTGAGCATTTAGTTACTTACTCCATCCTACCTCCTCCCAATATTGTTCCAACTCAATTTACGATATCCCCTCCGGTTACCCCTGGAGCCTCAAACACCATACTGAAACTTTAGTTCTCTTTCTTTCAACTGTAGTGACCATCTTCTGACTTTGAAATATAAGAATATTAACAAGTCTATTCCTTCTTTCCACTTACATTACCCCCTCCACAACAATCGTTTTATCTTTCAAAATCTCTCAGCTCTCCCTTTGTTTTGCCATTGTCAAGGTTTATAAAGTTTTCCTTCTATTGCGTAACTATAATGAAGTCTTCTGTGATTGGCTGGTATCTGTGTATCATATGCAGAGTAGGACTCTTTTAGTAGCAAGTGACAGAAAAGTCTACTCAAAACAAATGAAGCAGGGTAGGAAATTAATTTGCGTAGGAAAAGATGCAGGCGCGCACGAAGCTTCATCCGAAAGCGTCATCAGGCCCCAGTTTCTCTCTCTGCATGAAAGGCTGCTTTGGTTGAGTTCCATCCTGGGTAAGTTCTCCCTTCAAAGAGGTAAAATGTTGGCAGATGCTCCAGACTTTCGCTCTTTTAAGTTTAAACCCAGTAAATATAGTAAATCAAATTTTGGGATTCATTCTGATTGGAACAATGTGTTCTTATGCTCAATCCATAACCTGCTGCTGAGAGCAGAGGCGTTGGGTATGCTGATTATCTAACTCCCATCTCTGGAACCGCAGCTGGCACTCTACCCAGAGCATAGAAGGAGTTCCCCCAGAAGGAAATCAGGATGTGTCACCAAAAGAAAGGAGGAAAGGAGGCTGCGCACCAACAATAACAAATACCCACCCTAGACCACAAACTCTAATGTCTTCAGGATTCTGTTTATATAAACTTGTGAACTGAATGAGTGAAAGATACAGATGGCGATGGTTACTGTGATCTAACAGCAGTGCAATAAATTTTTTTAAATGTCATTAGCCAAACAAAACACATCTGGAGAACTAATTTTGCTTGAGAACCACCAATGTGCAACTATTTGGTCTGTATAATAACTCTGAAAGTTAAAAGATGTAAATGGTATTTATAGTATTATATTACATAAAAAACATAAACAGTTTTTTATAACAGAGTGAATTTATGTTTTCAAATTCTATAGGACCTCTGTTATGGCTTCTTCGGCAATCAAAGAGAATGTTCTCTGTATCCAGTTGCAAAGATTCTCCCACTTACTCTCCACCCATTACTCAGAATCCAGGGGCACTGTAGTTTACTGCATAATTGTACCGTACTCTGAACGGCAGATATTGTTGCCTACCCAAATGCTCTTCCCTGACTTTTCCTTGCTAGGATGTTTTCTTTGTTTTCCTTGGTTGTTGTCATTGATGTTGCAATTCTTTTTAAATCTCTCGTCACGTGATAATCTATTTGTAGTTTTACAAAAAGGAGGAAGGAGCTTAAAGGTTGGTTGGGGAGCTCTGTGAATGCTGGCGGAGCTCAGCAACTAACTGGTTCACTTTCTGTTAACAGGCAGGGTGATTTCTGATATTTTGTTAGATCCTAAATAGACCAAGAGAGTCTTTATTCTTGGATACTGACATCCACACAAGCTACTCTTATGAGTTCATTAAACTTCATTAAATAGTTTAAATAAGAACTGGTTAGGCAGTTCATTAAATAGTTTAGATAAGACACCACCTTAATTTTTATTTTACTCATTTGTTTATTATTTTATTTTACCTTATTTTATTTTATTCCTCCATGTATTCATTTTATTTATTCATTTTGTAGCAGGCAGAAGAGGGTATAGAAAACTTTTGACTTCCCAATTCAGGTTATCGACTAATCCCACATTTTCAGAAGTTTCTTATGTTCCATTGTACCTGGGCCAAGTCAAGGGCTTCCTCAGAGTTCCACTCAGCATGCTGGCTTTCCATTATTTTCTTTTCCATTAATTAATAATATTTTATCTGCTTTTTTTTTCCTATAGGAACTTGTTTAGTTTTCTTGTTTATTCATGACCTTCTTCTATTCTCCTTACTGCTGTGAATTTAAGCCTTTATAAGAAGCCCATTACTGTTTTCTTAATGGTTTCTTAGAAATTGAATGATATGAATACATGTGCTTAATTACTACACGATATTAAACCTGACGTCTCCACATCCTCCTTAGTAATAGCTGTGTAGTAATCAATTGTATAGATCAGTGATTTTCAACCTTTTCATCTTGTGATACACATAAACTAATTACTAAAATTCTGCCACACACCAAAAAATATATTTTTTGCTGATATGACAAAAAATAGGTATAATTTTGATTGATTTATAAAAAAATAATAACAGTAGTTACCTACCTTTTTGCTCCAAAGTGGCTTTTTAAAAACTCAGGTGCCAATATTGGCATATAAGGATTTCTGTTACCAAGAATTAACCAATCAGATGCAGCCTTATTATGTAACGTGACCGATAAGATGCAACTCTGCTATATGACTTATACATTTATGGTTCGAGAAAGGGCATTCACACCAATGGCTGTTGTGTGGGCTGTTGTCATTTTAAAATTTGACAATCTAAGGGAAAAGAGGTCAGTGCCCTGACTAAATAGTCAGGTATTACATGTTTTAAAAATTCTTGCAGCACACTGGTTAAAAATTGTTGTTATACATGTTTTCTTATATATTAACTTACCTTCTACCAATTAACAATACATTTTGTGACTTCCCAAAACTACTGCTGTGAACATTTTTGGATATACCTCTATGCACATGCCTATTTGTAGAATGAATTCCTAGGGGTAGAGTGTTGGACTGAAGTTTTTGGAAAGTTCCTCTTTGGAGGGCGTGTGTGTTTGGAAAGTGATATTGTACAATGATTAAAAGCGTGAGCTCTGGGGCCAGGCTGCCCGGGCTCATAATCCTGGCACTCTTCCTCAGCACTGCTGTGACCTTGGGCAAGTTACTTAAGTTTCTGTGTCTTGTTTTTCTAATGAGTAAAAATGAGAATTAATAATATCACCTTTCTCCTGGGGTTGTAAGGATTAAGTGAGTTAATTTGCTGAGATTCATGTCTGATAATAAACACTCAATGACTGAGGTGAGGCTTAGCAACTGCACTAGTAAAAAACAAGCCACTGCACAAAAAAAATAAGAAGTGGGGATAGGGAAGACAAGAAAGGAAGAAAAGAAAAAAAAAGACTTAGCAACCACACTGGTGAAAGAAAGGTCACCATTTTTGGTAGGCGGGAGCACGCACTCTGGCTAGTGCTCCCTGGCATGACCGTTGGGGGAAGCAAAGTGGAGCCCACAGCAGGGCTGCAAATGGGGACAAAAAGGAGGATACGGCTGACCTTAGGGAGGGGCTCGGAGCCTTCTTACCCAGTAGTTGGCCGAATGTGGCCACTCGAGAGCTGCATTGTTAACTGCTGTACCTCTAGTTCTACACAGGCCTTGACACATTGAGTGAATAAATGTGCGAGTGAACAAAACCAGGCTTAAGAATTAGTTTTTTCTTCTCTTTAATTCCTTCCTGTCATCCTCAAGCCTTCAATAAAGCCTTGTTAACTATTAGCACCCAACTTTACTGTAAAGCACGCTTGGGAGAAAGGGGACCTGGAATGAAGAGCAAATGAGGGAAGCATCATGGAGTCACTCTGCCTGAAGCCACAGTAGCAACCAGTTCAGGAGGATAGCAAACACAATTCCTAGGGCTTCCAGGAATACTTGTGGTAGAGCCTGCTAAACACCTGGATCTCCTGCCACCCTGTAGGACTGCTCATACTTAGTTATTAAAAGGAGAATAACTTCGGAAGCCTGGAACTTCTGGTGTATCTGGGTTAGCACAAGGTCTGCTACATGGTATCCTCTAAGTAAGTAATAGCTTTTTATATATTATTCTAAGTTCTGGTAAAAATTAAAATAAAGCCTACATTCGATGCTATATTTATTCTTTCATAAGCTATGTCTAACTTTGTGTGTTATGGATATGACCTTCCATTCATCACATATTCCCAGTACAGCTGTTATGTTGATAAGATAATTGTCAGGCCGGATGAGACTCAAAGACCAGATAGGGTAGCAGGGATCTCGGACTTATAATCAGCCCTCCTTAGCAGCTTAACCTTTCTTCTTGAAATCTCAAAGAATTGGTTTCTGCCTCTATAACATGGGGATTAGTGTTATAATATCTACCACCTGTCTGGGCTTACGAACCCATCTTGACATTAAATTAAAAGAGAGAGCAACCAAATAAATTAGAGTGGTTAATATACCCTGAAATCTTGACCTGAAAGTCACTATCAATGGTAAAATCATTACAGTATTATATTTCTCTAACATTCCTAGCAGATGCTTGGCTAAGGAAAAAAAAAAATCTCTATTTTGAGCCCTGTCTCAGAATATGGTTGTAATTTACTACTATTTTCACCATTCACATATTAATATGTTGAAAAGTAGAAGACCTATGTTCAAGAGGGGTTTATTTTCTGAAATTAAGTAATATGTACAGTAGGCGGACAGAACAGGCATTCACACATACATAATACCTGTGTTAATTGTTCATAATGGCTGATATTTTGTTCTTTTGACTTTTTGATTTTTTGACGTTGAAAATTAATCAAGGACTCAGCATGATAGTAAAAAAGCAAGTTAATAAAGCCAGGAAATTTGTCTGAGGCAAAGATTCTGGAAAAAGTCAGAAAAGTCCTTGTGACATCAAACCCAAACTAGGATTTCTCCAGACGAAAGATTCAAGTCTACCTCCCATTTTAGTAATGAAACAGCTGCCAAGGTCAAGACCCCCTTGGGGGTCTTCGTTTGTGATAGATATCTGGGTGGTGTTTGTTTTGTTTGGGGGAATAAATATTTGAAGGGGGTAACTGAAGAAGGTTATGCGGCTGTTATGATGTTATTGATACACAGGCTGACGCTATTATGGCGGATACTATCAGGCTACATTATCTTTATGCCTCCAAGGTAACCTGAAGCAACTGTCTATTGACTTGGCACTACCTTACAGTGAAGCGGTTGCCCTGCCTGGGGACTGTAACCCAAGCCAACCACAGACCTCACAGACAGCTTTCTTTAGCCGTGAAATCGCCTGGGATGAATGCTTCTCAGTGGGGATTTGCCGCTGAGTGAGTCTCAGGGACGGTGGCCTTGCCATCTTCGAATCTTCTGTTTAGGGGCAACTACTAGAAAGCCCTTCTCTTCAGGCAAGAAAATAGTTGTTTATGATAAGGAAACTGGAGGTGATCTGACACCCTGGAAATTTTTCTTTCCAAAACATGAACTTTGCCATGTTTCATTGCAGGTCATGTCCACGTGGAAAGCAAGACTCGCCAAAAGACTGAAAGCTCCATCTAGAAGGATGCATCCGTTTCCGTGTTCAGCTCTGCTGACCTGTTTTGGGAATACGAGGGAGAATGCTCCCTTTGATCAGCCCAGCGTGCCTGATTCTCATCCCACCATCTATGATCAGCCCATGGCTAAAGCGGACGGACGCCCAAGTCACCCGAGAGGGGAAGAAGGAACTCCAGAGAAAAGGCGAGATTCTGGCACCCATTCAGAGAGAAATGGCAGCGCAAATCGGAATTCAAGCAACCACACTGCTGTCCAGGCTGCCGAGACCTCTGAGGATGTGCTCGGGTCCCTAGATGGAGAATTGGACTGTGAAACAGTTACTTTTCAGACTTCTATCCCCAGACCATCAATTATTGAAATGCCAATGGTGAGTATTCCCAATGCTATTATAGAAGGAATGTTGGTGAGGAGAGTTCTGATCATTTGGTGAACACCTTCAGGAAACAAACTTGTTTAACATTATAAGTATATAAGACATCGAGGAAAACTGAGAGGAAGTGTGTAAAGCCTCAAAAAGTTCTTAAAGATGCGGAGGGAGGCAATGACACTAAGTATTGGCGCCTCAGCAGTGACCAATATTGACTTTTAAGGAGCCGCCCATAGTGCTTCTGAGCCAACAGTATCCCAATTAAAGATTAGGAATGATAGAGCCTGGGAAAGCTTTTTTAAAAAACTGGTCTGCAAATTTATTTATATGAAAATCCACATTTTGAAAGGTTGGATTATAGGATTTAACACATTGCCTTTACTTAAAATGAATCACGTGATATTAAAGCAATTTTGGAAAATTAGGAAATGATGAGCACTGGGTGCAGAGCAATAAAAAAAGGAACTGACAGGTGCAACTGTTTATAATATGGATTTTTCTGTGATTGTTTTCTGAGACCTAAAGTCAGGAGAAGGGAGTTATTTGAAAAGTATGGCGTTACTGCTTTTATAAGGCAACAATCGTGAGTTATTTTTCTCTTTTCTTTTTTTGGCTCTACTGACTTTTAATTGTTGAATATTCTATTTGTATTGAGCTGCATGACCATTTCAAAGCTTTTTGGTAACTTCGACTTGGGGAGGCAGAGTAGAGGCAAGATTTCCCTGAGCGGTATTTTCCAAATACCAAATACCCTTTGCGCAGTTTTTGGTCATATTCCTGGCAAGTATCTTAGGACCAGTCTTATATAACTGAGAAGTCTTTGAGGATCCACTACTAAAATATTTTGATTTAAAAAATAATTTTCTTCCACGTAGTTTAACAAATCATTTTTGTTTGACTTGCTGACTTGAATCCAAGAAGCCTCATTACCAATTAATGAAAACTGCCAAACAGTGAAGACAGGGTTGAAACATAATTTAAAAAGTAGTTTCATTTGACATTCCACAAGCTTATATAAAATGATTAAAGGAACCAAGAATTTCACCAAGCCCTCTGTTACAGCAAGAACTGTAATATTTTTTTCTAGTGCCACTAAATCAAAATCCCAAACAATAAACAAAACCTTCATTTAATATTAAAATAGTTTTAGGAGTGTTTTAGTTAGCTGAGTGGATGTCAAGGCCAAGTTTAGATTTCTTGCATGTTAAATGAACTAACAATGTACTTGTTTTAATGAACTGAAGACTTTTTTGGGTAAACATTCCAGCAACCCAGGATTTACCCTATATTGTTAAGTACATCGGCAGACTCAGAGGTTTGATTTGATTTTATCTTTCTGTTTTAGGGGTATATATGATACCGGGCCTCAAGGTAAATATGTGTATTCAAATATAACCAATTAAACAATGGAGGTAATATCCATTTTTATTGTTTACTTGGTATGAGCAAAAGCATGGATAGATGACAGAGGTTAGAAAGGCCTTATGTTAGAACCAGCCCTAATGCAAGGCTAAATGAAAGTATCCGCAAGAGAGACACACATCACATCGTTCAAAGGAGGTTGGAGGGTCTGGAAATATGCATTGTAAAGAAGGTAGAATTTCAGATTGGTCTAGAAAGAGGGTTAGGAATTTTAAAGGCAGAGAGGAAGGGGATGACATTTCCATGAAAGGAAACTGTATGAACAAAATCATGGATGTAGGGGAATGTGGTGTAGCAATAGGTACCTCAGATTGGCTAAATTGGAGAGAGCGTGGGAAAGGTAGATTAAGGCCAAAAATGAGATGTTTTGGGTGCTGTAGTGAAAAATTAATTTATTTGGCAGTGGCAACACTTTGAGAATTTTGAGCAGAGAAATGTCATGCTTGGGATTTCGTTCTGGGAAGATAAGAAGGTAGAGTCATGTAGGGGAGATTAGAGTTGGGGAGATCAGAGCTAAGAGGCCATTGAAATAATCCCAACCCGAGGACAGTTGTAAAAGGAACAGTAGGAGGGTAAGGTGGGAGGGGCAAAGAAAGGGCAGCAAATGCAGCAACTGATTCTGGGGTCCAGACTAGATAAACCAAACTGGTAGTGATGAAATGAAAACACTGCAAAATTAAGTGCCAGTTGTGCAAGAAGAACAGGTCTTATGGGCATGGTAAACGGGCACCTAATCTAGTTCAAATACCATGAGCTAAAATTTAGAGTACTTGCTGTTTGCCAGTCATTCTAAGTGCTTTACAAAGAGTATCCCACTGAACCCCAGTCACAGAGAGGAACTATCCTCATAATTTCCATTTCACAGATGAAGACATTGACACTGAGAGAGGGTAAGACACTTGCTCAAGGTCACAGGGAAAGGAAGTGGTAGAGCAGGACTGGAGCCCAGTTCTGTTTGATACCAAAGTCTGGCCTCAGAATTACAACATGCATCTGTGGCTCATTATTATTTGTGTGGTGTTCGAGAATTTTCGATCAAATATTCATACATGATCTCACTTTGTAGGCAATCAAATTTAAATTCCATTTGTGTGTGTATGTGTATATTTATACATAAAGCTATCTATGTGTATAATAAAATAATTATTATTTGATTTTTATTAATTTGCCTAACCATTTCTGTCTTGGTTTCATGGTGTAGAACAATATGGAAAGGGACACTTTCCATTTTGTCTCCTGCCGATGACAAGATTTTGTTGATGACAGTGTGGGATTGCTCTGAGATCTTCTGATTAAAAGTGCCAGGGAAATGCCCAGATTTTTCATTACCTAGTAATTTTGTCATGACATGTTTCCTCACATTAGATGATGAATGAGCTTCTTTTATTACAGTCTTGCCCAGCGGCAAAAATATTTCTCTTTTGGATGCACCGATCCTCATCATTTACGCTGCCTTGGTAGAGACAACAAATAGCACTTTTCTCTCTCTCTCTCTCTCTTTTTGAGTTCAGTCTCAGGACAGAACCATAGCTAAGAAACTGGTACAAACGAATCCCTCTATCCATCTTGAGTTAACTGGTGTTCAGACGGGAGGGTGATTCATTTAAATTTGAAACAACATCTGGTCTTGGAGGAAAAGCTCAAAGTAGAGAAGCCAAGTGAACTAGGCAAAAAGGAAAGGTTTCTGTGAGTATAGTTATATGTACCTCGTATTTATGAAGTGATGCTGATTAGTCTTCAGCCTTTTTATGGTCATCTCTTCCCAGTTCCAGGCCTGGAATCAAGGTGATGACAACCCTAAAGTTGGAGTATGTCTTACATATTCTGAGCATAATTTTTTCTTTCTTAATGGTGTTGCAATTGAAGCGTCTTATAACTGGTGGGGTCACAGAGCCAATGAAATACAGAAGTATGCTGTTTACTTCTTTTAGCCTAGAGTTACCGTGTTCTTACGGTGCAGCAGGACAGCACTAGCCCTGGGGAAACAAAGATGATTAAGTCACAGTCCCTGCAGTTGCTCACATTCTGGTGGGAGATACAGTTGGGTAAAAAGGCAGTGTGGGTGCAGGAAGAGAAGGCTTCTGTGTCAACACTGAAGGTCACAGGAGCACGTGACAGAGGCTCCCCTCTTAGTCTTGGGAAGACAACGGAGGCTGAAATACAGCATCCGGCAGAAGTAAGACTTGCTTGAGTGTGGTTGGTAGGGTATGTAAATGTCTCACACGAGGTGGACAGGAATTTGAACATTTCACCTAAAATGTCATATGGTGTGCTTGAGTGTGACATTGTTATGTTACAGAATTACATGCTTATGATTTTGTAATAAAAGATTTTATAATAAATAAGGGGGCATTATTTGTGCCAGACCTGGTATATGGAGGAGAAGGGTTTCTTCTTTATTCTTTTATAATTTCACGCAAGACCCAACGGTGTACCCTTCCTAGTTGAATGGTGCTGTTTTTCTCCTCTCTCCCTGTCCTTTAACAATGTTGGCAGTGTAAGAAAGACACAGCTCCCACACTAAGCAACTTCAGAGTAGCTCGGTAGTTTCAGAAAGTCTTTCCATAGCAGTTGTAAGTTTTTATCTTGTTCTTACTCCAACAGAGTAGCCAGCCTGACACAGGAAGAGAAAGTAATTGTGGTTTGGGAATTCATTCCTAGGTATTTTAACTAACAGTCAGTTTTACAAAAAGGAAGGGAAACAGGGCCCATCTCGGAGTTGACAACTGCACTGCTTTTGGTACCAGGCTGGTTTTGCTGCTAGACGGGGAAGCGGTAACCAGGACATCCCCGGAAACCAGAAGGTGGCCTGGGCCAAACCTCAGAGGCTCAGGCAGTCACTTAGCAAGGTTTATAATGTCTACTCACTGGGGTGTACACCTAAAACTAATATAGTATTGTATTTGAAAAATCAAAAATGATTCAAAAAATCCTAATCTACAATCTGACATAACGCAAAGGATCAGATTGTCAAATCAGAACCACACAAATCAGAGATGTTGCCCAGTGTCAAGCTTCACAATTAACTTCAACAGTAGGCAATTAAGCAGCAGGTGGGGGGCATGGAGGGTGGGTTTTCTGCATGAGGTGACTTGACATGGTCTCATGGCTGACTGCTTCTGGGCCAGAGAGTTGCATGTCTATTATAGGAAGGAAGTACCTGAAAGTCACTCTTGGCTATATAGTTTTTCTTCTTTGACTTATTAGCATGCAAAATATTTGAGTTAATTCCTAATGATAGTTATCTTTGTTGGTGATGCTACTTACCATTTCTAGGTGTTTTGAATTTTTGAATTCAAACCCACAGAATGGGAGAAAATATTTGCAGATCATATACCTGACAGATTAATATCCAGACTATATAAAGAACTCCTATAATTCAATGACAAAAACGTTTTGGATCTATAGTTAAAAGAAAGAAAGGAGGAAGGAAGGAAGGAAGGAAGGAAGGCAGGCAAGCAGAAAGAAGGTAAGAGAGGAAAGAAAGAAAGAAAGAAAGAAAGAAAAAAGAAAGAAAGAAAGAAGAGAGAGAGAAAGAGAGAAAGAAAGAGAGAAAGAAAGAGAGAAAGAAATAGAAAAAAGAAAGAAAAAGGAAGGAAGGAAGGAAAGGAAGGAAGGAAAAGGAAGGAAGAAAGAAAGAGAGAGAGAGAAGGAAAGGAAGAAACATATGTAGGTGTTGGAATGTTCTTCCTTTTTAAGGCTGAATAATATTCCATTGCCTGTATATAACACACTTTGTTTACACACTCATCCAGTGATGAACACTTTGGTCATTTCTACCTTTTGACAATTGGGAATGATACTGTTATCAATATGTATGTACAAATGTCTTTTCAAGACCCTGGTTTCAATTCTTTTGAGTATATACCCAGAAATTAAATTGCTGGATCATAAGAATTCTATCTTTAATTTTTCAAGGAACCGACATACTGCTTTCTACAGTGGGCGTACCATTTTATATTCCCAAGAGCAATGGACAAGGGCTGCAGTTCCCCACACCAATGCCATCAGTTTTTGCTTTCTGGAGTTTTTGTTTGTTTTGATAACAGTCATCCTAATGGATATTAAATACTATCTCACTGGTTTTGATATGCATTTTCCTAATGATTAGATGTATTGAGCAGCCTATTCAAGTGCTAAAATCATCAGCCACTTGTTAGTTTCTTTGTAAGAATGTCTATTCAAGGCCTTTGCCCATGTTTTAATTTTTTTTTAAAAGTTTTGTTGCTGAATTATAGGAGTTCTTTATATAGTCTGGATATTAATCCCTTGTCAGATATATGATTAGCAAATATTTTCTTCCATTCTGTAGGTTGCCTTTTCTCTCTGTTGACAGTGTCCTTTGATGTACAAAAGTGTATAATTTTCACAAAGTCTAATTTATCTATTTTATCTTTTACACCTATGCTTTTGGTGTCATTTTCAAGAAATCATTGCTAAATATAATATTGCGAATCATGAAGCATTTTCTCTACGTATTCTTTTAAGAGTTAGTTCTTTACATTTTAGCTTTTAGTTTCTGTATTTAAAAGGTCTTTGATCCATATCTTGGGGGGTCTTTTTAAAAATTATATATTATTGATTATGCCATTGCAGTTGTCCCAATTTTTCCCCCTTTGCCCCCCTCCACCCAGCACCCCCACTCCCTCAGGCAATCCTCACATCATTGTTCATGTCCATGGGTCATGCATATAAGTTCTTTGGCTACTCCATTTCCTATAGTGTACTTTACATCCCCATGGCTATTCTGTAACTACCTATTTGTACTTAATCCCCTCACCCCTTCTTCCATTCCCCCACACTTCCTCCCATCTGGCAACGCTCTCCATATCCATGATTCTGTCTCTGTTCTTCTTGTTTGCCTAGATAGTTTTTTAGATTCAGTTGTTGACAGGTATATATTTATTGCCATTTTGTTGTTCATAGTTTGAGCTTCTTTTTCTTAAATATGTTCCTTTAATATTTCATATAATAATGGTTTGGTGATGATGAAAGAATTCCTTTAGATTTTTCTTGTCTGGGAAACTCTTTACCTGCCCTTTGATTCTAAATGATAGCTTTGCTGGGTAGAGCAATCTTGGCTGTAGGTCCCTGCTTTTTTGACTTTGAGTATCTCTTGCCAATCTCTTCTAGCCTACAAAGTTTCTTTTAAGAAATCAGCTGACAGATGTAGGGGGATGCCCCTGTAGGTAACTAACTTATTTTCCCTTTCTACTTTTAAGATTCTCTCTTTAACCTTTGACATTTTAATTATGATATGTCTTGGAGTGGGCCTCTTTGCATCTTTGTCATTTGGAACTTTGCTTCCTGGACTTTCATGCCTATTTTCTTCACCAAATTAGGAAAGCTTTCTTTCGTTATTTTTCCAAATAGATTTCCAGTTTCTTGCTCTTTCTCTTTTCCTTCTGGCACCCCTGTGGTGTGAATGTTGGACCTCTTGAAGTTGTCCCAGAGGCTGCTTACACTACCCTCGTTTTTTGGATTCTTTTTTCTTCTTGTTGTTCTCATTGGTTGTTTTTGCTTCCTTATGTTCCAAATCATTGATTTCATTCTCAGCTTTATCCACTCTACTGTTTTTTCCCTGTAAATTGTTCTTTATTTCAATGAGTGTATCCTTTGTTTCTGACTGGAATTTTTTTTATGCTGTTGAGGTCCTTACTAAGTTCCTTGAGCATTCTTATAACCAGTGTTTTGAATTCTGCTTGCGATAGAATGTTTATCTCCATTTTGTTTAGTTATTTTTTCCTGGAGTTTTTATCTGTTCCTTCATTTGGGTCATGTTTCTTTGTCTCCTCATTTTGGCAGCCTCCCTGTGTTTGTTTCTATGTATTAGGGAGAGCTGCTATGCCTCCCTGTCTTGACTGCATGGCCTATTGTAGTAGGTGTCTTGTAGGGTCTAGTGGCACAGGAGCCTCCCCTGTCACCCAATCTGGGTACTTGAGGTGTGCCCTCTGTGTGGGCCAAGTACACCATACTCTTGTAATTGAGCCTTGATTGCTGTTGGCAGGTCAATGGGACAGATTTACCCATGCCAGTCACCTGCAAGGACTGGCTGTGACCACTGACCACCAACCTCCACCCCCACATGGAGGATCAGCAGTTCAGGTGCATGGTGGTGGTGCTCCTATGTGGTCTCTAACTGTCCATTGGGTATGCAGGCTCTGAGGTTTCCCGGGTGGTGTAGGCCAAGGTTAGCCCCCAGCTGTGTTTTGCCCAGGGCCACCCTGCCTGAGCTATAAAGCTATCTGAGATGGCTGCTACTTATGCTGGGCTTGGCGATTCCCAGGTGAAGCCAAACTGTGAGTCTAGGCTGGCTGCTGCTAGTGCTGGGCCATTTAGCAAAAGTTACAGGGGCTGGGGGCTCAGGACTCACTGAGGCCAGCTGTTGCTTATTTGGTAGGATTTAGGAAGTTGTGAAGTGTGAGCCAAGACCAGCCTTTTATTTGGAAAACCAGCAGGGTGGGCCCATAATTTGGGTGAGGGGGAATCTCAGGGGATCTCCAGGGTGAGGAAAACAGTGTTAGTCATGTTGATGGAGTATCAGATATGGCACCTGCCTGTGTGCTCTGTCACTCTGTGGATGGAGGGTTCAGGAAAGGGACAATGGCCACTGCCTGCCTGTCTGTGTAGGAGAAAGCTGTCCTCCAGCTCTCACCTTGATCCCAGACACTTCAGTTTCTTCCTTTTTGCCTCTTCAAGTTGATACCTGTGTGCTGGAATTCAGAGGGAGTATCTGAGTAAGTCCATGTGTGGGTTCTTTGAAAGGAACTAACTGGGACTCTAGAAGTTTCTTCCACTGACTCAGTCTCTGCCGGTTTTTGCAGCCACATGTTATGGGGACTTATCTTCTTGGCACTGATACCCTGGGCTGGGGGTACTGGGTGTAGGACTTGGACCCCTCGCTCCTGCGATAATCCTCCTGAATTTTTATCCACCACATGTGGATGTGGGACCATCCCATTCCATGTCTCTGCCCCTCCTACCAGCCTGGATGGACATGGTTGCTTTAATTCTGTACTTGTCAGACTCTTAATCCACCCAATTTCTGATGGTTCTGAGTGATGATTGTTCTATAGTTTCATTTTAATTTTGATGTGATTGTGTGAGGTGGCAAGCTGTGTTTATCTATACCGCCATCTTTACTGGACTTTTTGATCCATTTTGAATTAGTTTTTGTAGTACGGTATAAGGTAGGGCTCCAAGTGCATTTTTTTTTTTTTTGCATGTGGATATCTAATTTTTGCAATATCATTTGTTGAAAATGTCTTTCTCCATTGAATAATCTTGGTACCCTTGTGAAACATCATTTGATCATACATGTAGGGGTTTGTTTTCGAGCTCTCTATTCTATTCCATTGGTCTCCATGACTTTCTTTATGCCAGTACCACACTGCTTTGATTACTGTAGCTTTGTAATAGGTTTTGAAATCATTAGTGTGAGACTTCCAGATTTGCTCTCTCTTTCAAGATTGTTTTGGCTTTTAGGCTCCCTTGGAATTTTACACAAATTTAGGGTAAATTTTCCTATTTCTAGAAAAAAATCATTGAGATTTTGATAAAGATTGCATTGAAACTATAGATTGCTTTGGGTAATACTGACATCTCAATAACAATGGATCTTCTATTTCATGAACATGGCTAATCTTCCCATTTATGTGTGTTGTCTTTAACTTCTTTCGGCAAATTTTTCTAATTTTCGGTGTACAAGTCTTTTGACTCTTACATCTAAGAGTCTTTTGATTCTTATTCCTAAGCTTATACCTAAGGATTTTATTCTTTTTGATGCTATTGTAAATGAAATTTTCTTAATCTCTTTTTTTTCCAAGATTTTATTTATTTTTGGAGAATGAGGAAGGAAAGGAGAAAGAGAGGGAGAGAAACATCAATATGTAAGAAAAACATTGATCAGTTACCTCTTGCATAACCCCAACTGGGGACCTTGCCCACAACCCAGGCATGTGCCCTGACCAGAAATTGAACTGGCAGCCTTTCGGTTTGCAGGACGATGCCCAACTCACTGAGCCAAAGTAGCCAGGGCTCTTAATTTTATTTAGATTTTTAATTGTTGGTGTATAGAAATGCAATAGATTTTTGTGCGTAGGCTTTGTATCCTAAAATTTTGCTGCATTTGTTTATTAGTCATGTGTGTGTGTGTCTGTGTCTGTACTTCTGGAATCTTTATGGTTTCTACCTATAAAATTATATCATCTATAAACAGAGATAATTTTACATCTTCCTTTCTAATTTGGATGACTTTTTTCTTTTTATTGTGTAATAGTTCTAGCTGGAACTTCCAATACTATTTAACAACGATGTGTTGATTAGATGTTGCAAAAGTGAACATCCTTGCTTCCTGATTTTAAGCAATAAGTTTCAGTCTTTCACCTGGGTATGATGCTACCATTGAGCATGAAGTAGCTTTTTCATATGTGGCCTTTATTTCATCGAAATAGTTTTTTCTATTTCTAGTTTGTTGAGTGTTGTTATCATGAAAGTGTTAAATTGTCAATGCTTTTTCTGTGTCAATTGATAAGATCATATTTTTTTTCCCTTTCATGCTGTTAATGTGGTGTTTTATACTGAATAATTTTTTCATGTTTAACAGTCTTTGCACTCTAGGAATAAATCCCACTTAGACATGATGTAATCATTTTAGTATATGGTATAATTCTGTTTGCTAATATTATATTGAGGATTTTGCATCAATAGTCATCAGAGATATTGGTCTCTAGTTTTCTTTTCTTCTAGTATCTTTGTCTGATTTTGGTAAAGGTAATGCTGGCCTCATGGAATGAGTTAGAAAGAGGTCCTTTCTCTTCAATTTTTTTGAAAAGTTTGAGGATTGGTGTTAATTCTTTTTATGTTTTATAGAATTAACCAGTGAAGCCATCTTGCCCAAGGCTTTTCTTTCTTGGGAGGTTTGTGATTAATGATTCAATCTCCTTACTAGTGTTATAGATCTATTCATATTTTTTACTTCTTCATAATTCAGTCTTGGTGAAGAGGGGCTACTTCGATAGTCTCACTGAAGCATGGTAATTATAACCACTTATTAAGCACTGTTAATAGATTAGGCATGGTGCTAAGTGCTTTACATGGATTAGCTCATTTGATCCTTGTAATCCTTTTATAGTGTTAGTTCCTGATAACACCAGTCAATCCTCTGCTCAAAACTCTCCAATGTTTCTCCAGTTCCCTTGGAGTAAAAGTCAAGGCTTCACAGTGGCCCATCAGTCCTATACAAACTATCCCCAACAGCTCTCTGAATTCACTACCTACTGTTATTACTGATGAGGAAACTAGGACTCAGGGGAGTTAAATGTCTGACCCATTTCTATTCTAATGGTAACCCCTCCAGCAGAAGGAGACACTCAAGTCAACCAGTCAAGGCATGGCTTCCTTGGGCAGTACTGAACTCACACTACCAATAACTAAATAGCTGCTTAGTCTGCTCTCCTCTTCTAGGCTCCAGGCCCATCCGTTCTCTTTTCTTGGCACAGTCCGTGTTAAAACCTAAGGAAGCTTAATTAATTGGGTTTCAACTTCCTTGTTTAGAATCATATTCCAGCCATGCTGTCTTGAAGCTGCATCAAGGCCATGTTAATTGGAATTTGGTATTGGAGAGACTCCTGGATACCTATTAACAGAAAGGTTTTGGGAAGTATTCACCACTATAAGCAACTGATCTCTCTAAAAAAATTGATTTTAATTTTCTATGTTTTATAGTTGTCTTGAAGTCAAGCCTTGGGAGTATCTGCAGAGGGCAGTGCTACTTAGGAGCATACTGTGAACTTTTGGGTAAACTTCTATCACTCTTCATCCCAGCCTAACTCTGCATCATCCTTATTTATGCATTATTGGGGACAATTCTAGGCTGCATTTTCATTTTCTGGCACAAACCAGTTTTCCTGCATTTCTTTAGAAGGAAGTCTTCCCTCCCTTTTCCTATGGGCCCTAGTAAGAAGAGAAAAGAATTCTAGGCTACCTATAAAAATAAATACTTTATTAAGAAAGCTCTCTGCTAGACCAATGATTTGACAGAATAATTTTTAATAGAAAGCTATGTGTAGATCCATGCAATCAAATGTTAGTTTTCTAACTCCTTTTCATGCTCCTGAGCAAAATCATGAACTGCCCCCACCCTGAACAATGAAAATATCTCATGAGCCGGTGGGAATCTCATCCCATTCCTTTTAAGCCCTGGTAATTTCTTATGCTGGGTTTCTACTTTCAAAAGATGTGAAACATAGTGGCATGATAGTGCATGATATCCCCAGTGTACTAAGACAAGAGTTTTCCAATCTAGATATTCAGTTGCATCCCAACTGGAAAAGAGAGAGAGAGCTTCTTAGCTTCTCTTGGAATAAGCCAAAATATAGTCCTCATAAAACCATGAAAATTTACATTGTGCAGCTTTGACTATTGGAGACTATCCATTAATAACTGCCGAGAATGACAAAAATGCAAAATTTTCAGACAATTTAGAGCTGATTGTCCCATATATTTCAAACTACAGAATAAAAGTAGAATGTATAATTTCATTGAATTTTAAAGCATTATTTTCATGTGAGGTTACTCCTGAATGTACAATTCAGATAAGAATGAGAAATATTTTCTGAGCAGATGGTGATATGTTAGAAGGAGAAAGGTACAAAAGGAAGAGGTCACCCCATTTGTGAGCAGTACCTATTTGTAGCTCATCCGAGAGAATCTGGCAATGTGCCCATGACCTAGTTGATCCTTTGCCCTCATTTTCACAGGTGGTTAATAAAAGAGCAGGGTTTACTTTGTACATAGGCAATGGCCTGGAGTGTCTAACCAAAGCACCGCCAAGGATATTCCAATTCATTGACAAGACCCATTTTCCCCAAATACCAGCATCTGTAGAGTTGGAATTTCCATCCTTTTGATTATATAACATGCAGTGTATTCCAGTTAAAAAAAAAAAATCCAATATTCCACTCGCTGGATATGCTGGAAAATTTTTAATTTCGTATGCTCTAGGAACCACAAGGGCTATTTGAATGAATGTGCTGTGGCAATTATGGGATATTAGGAGGGATTTTTTTTTTCCAGCCAAGGACATGTGTTAACCTGATCTGAACTGCTGTAGTTTTTGCACTCACAGTTCCTTCTTTCCAAAGAAAATAGAGCTCACCAAGTTAATACTTTTTCCAACATATATTTGACACACTTAGTTTTGTAATTCCACACCAGGGGAGGTGACAGTTTGGAAATTTGAGGCAATTAGAGGAAGGAGGAGTCTCCCTAATGGGCATAGGAACTCCTATGGGAAGTATTGACGCTTTTGTTGTGGGAAGCTCATTCACGGGTGTCCCACATTTAGTTAAAATGAAAATGACAACTCAGGTAACATTAGAACCTGAACGCATAGGCATAATTTGATTGTCTTTAGGAAACAAGAGCCTTCCCCTCAAATGAGCCACCTATGTTAGGAGAGTCAGTTTCTACATCTTAAAATATACATCTCAAAAAGGTGTCTCACATTTATTACTAATGGTAATTCATGTACTGCAATTTGAAAATAATAAACTGACTTTTAAAACTTAAACATTTTTAAAATTTTAAAAACATTTTATTTATTCATGTTTAGAGAGAGGGGAAGGGACAGAAAAAGAAAGGGAGAGAAACATCAGTGTGTGGTTGGCTCTTGCATGACCCAACTGGGGACCTGATGCACAACCCAGGCATGTGCCCTGGCTGGGAATTGAACCAGCAACCCTTTGGTTTGCGGGCCAGCATGCAATCCACTGAGCCACACCAGCCAGGCCCTAAAAACATAAATATTTTATTTTTTATTAAAACAATGCATAGTCTTATAAAAATTTCAAATGTGATATATGTACACTGGTGATTAGAGCTAATTCAAAGTTATCCCAAAAGTCACTGATATATGGTCAAGTAATCTTCACCAGATGCACCAAGAATACACAATAGGGAAAAGATAGTCTCTTCAGTACTTGGCATTGGAAAAACTGGATATTTACATGTAGAAGAATGAAGTTGGACCCTTATTTTGTGCTAAATAGAATCAACTCAAAATAGATGAAAGACCTGAACCCTTAAATCTATTCAAAGAAAGCATAGTGAGAAAGTTCCTTGACCATGGTCTTGGCAATGAGTTTTTGGATTTAACATCAAAAGCACAGGCAATAAAAGCAAGAATAAATAAGTGGAACTATATAAAACTAAAAAGTTTCTTTGCAGCAAAGAAGGCTATCAGCAAAATTAAAAGGCAACCTATAGACTGGGAGAAAATATTTGCAATCATGTATCCAATAAGGGCTAATAATCAAAAATATATGAGTCACTCATTCAACTCAATAACATAAAAAATAACCCAATTAAAATGTGCACAAATATATAGACATTACTCCAAAGAAGACATAACGAATGACCAATGAGTATATGAAAAGATGCTCAATTTTACTAATCATCAAGGAAATGCAAATGAAAACCACAATGAAATATCACATCTGTTAAGATGGCAATTATCCAAAAGCTAAAAAAGGCAAACATGTGGAGAAAACAGAACCCTTATACATTGTGGGTGGGCATGTAAATTGGTACTGCCTTTATGAAAACAGTATGGTGGCTGCTCAAAAAATTAAAAACTGAATTACCATATGATCTAGCAACCCCACTTCTGCGTATATATCCAAAGGAAATAAAATTGCTACCTTGAAGAAAGGTTTGCACTTCCATGTTCACAGAGGCATTATTCACAGTAGCCAGCCCTTGGAAACAACCTACGTCCTAAGTGTCTGTCAATGGATAAACAGATGAAGAAAATGTGACGTGTGCACACGCGCACACAAGAATACTATTCAGCCTTAAGAAAGAAGTAAATCCGTGCTTATCGTTTGTGATAACACAGGTAAACTTGGAGGACATTATACTAAATAAAATAAGCCAGAAATAGAAAGACAAATGCTGTATGATCTCATTTTTATGTGGAATCTAAAAACGTTAAACGCAGAGTAACAGTGGTCCTTGCCAGGGGCCGGGGGTGGTGAGCAAAGGGGGAGATTTTGGTCAAAGGGTATAAACTCCCAGTTATAAAATGAATAAGTTCTGGAGACCTACTGTATGGCATGTTGACTACAGTTTATAACAACATATCGTATACTTGAAATCGCCTAAGAAAGATCTAAACTGTTCTTACTACCAAAAAAGAGGGAACTACGTTGGAGGATAGACATGTTAATTAGCGAATTGTGGTGATTATTTCACAATGTAAACATATATCAAAACACAAACATCATGTTATATACCTGAAATAGATACAATTTTTAAATTTTTAAAAGATTTTATTTATTTTATTTGTAGAGAGAGGAGAAGGGAGGGAGAAAGAAAGGGAGAGAAACATCGATGTGAGAGAGAAACACTGATGGTTGCCTGCGCACACTCCCTGACCGAGGACCTGGCCCACACAACTCAAGCTTGTGCCCTGACCAGGAATCAGATTGGTGACCCCTTGCTTTGTGGAATGATGCCCGGCCAACTGAGTCACACTAGTCAGGGCTATTTTTTTATTTGTTAATCACTCCTCAGTAAAGCTGACAAAATAGTGCTCTCACCCAGTCACTTCCTGGTATACTAACCCAAGGAGGAGAGAAAGGAGACAGAGCTGGGGAGGTGCTGGTCGTCAGGAAGTGCTGGCCACAGCCCTGACTGTGAGTGATGGGTATGAGAAAATCATGTACACAGAGGCCAAATAAAAGGTGAGATCCTGTCTAAGGAAGCTCTTAAATGGGAACATCAATGAATATATTCATAACCAGTACTAATTCCTCTCTTATCTGGGAGTTGTTTTCCTTTTGGACTGAGCTGGGTGTTTCAGGAGAGATATACATGAAACAGCGATGGAGAAAGGGGACCAGCTCAACAGACTCTGGTACTTAGTGAGGTGATGGCTCCCCCAGAAGGCTCCCATTCCCAAGCCCTTTCTAGGATTCCAGGAGGCCTATCAGTTGCCTCCAACAATAAGAGGCAAATAGAGGTTACGTGTCAGTCCAGCCCACCCACAACTTGTTCCCCAGTAATATGTTGCAATAAAGAAAGTCTCACTGGAATTCTGCCACCAGTACAAATATTTTTTTTTAGTAATAAGGCACAAAAAGAAGCATTTTCCCTAATTCTGTGTGCTGGAGAAGTTCTCCAACTTCTGTCCTACACAGTAGCCCCTTGCATGAATAAAATGATTTATAGGAATGTGACAATATGCTAATGACAAGCCCAGCAAACCTATAGTCACAGGGGTGAAGGAGCCCTCTGTTAAAAGTGTGTCAGGGACCAAACAGAGCTCAAAACCCAGGATGCTACTGTAAAGGAGCTGGACTTCTGAACTTGCTACAGTCTTTTAGTTCATTTTGCAAAGGCAAAAGTGCTGGTCAGTCATGTGCTTGAGTACCATTCATTTCAAAAGGGCAAAATCATTTCAAAATCTCTTATGCTAATTAGTGAATCTTCTGGTTCAGATTCAGCTAACTTAATTTGAAACACTTGCTGTAGCCCCCTTTGAATGCAAACTCCCAATTAGGGTCCTCAAATACTAACCATCTCTGAGCAATGACTCCAAAACTTTCTTTGCTCTCAAGAAGGAACGCAGGAAAAATAAGCTTGAATTTGGCCTTAGATCATTGTTGGGTGAGGATGGGATGCTTGGCACCTCAGTTGCCGTCCTGTAAGTGTGCGAGGACAAGCCTGTAAATAAAAGCAAACAATTTAGAGATGGCAGAACAAGAAGGTGAGAACACCTGGGTTCTTCAGGATGTCACGGAGCCATTGCAAGTACAACTAACTGTCTTTAGTGTATAGATACTCAAAGTGTTGGCATGGAAGTATTTAAAAATAATTACAAACTGCTTTAACAAGGGGGATCAGGACCCAGCTATCCCTGGGAAATCTTCAGGTGGTATCCCAGCCATTTTAAATTCAACCTATTCAGAAATGAACTCTTCCCCAAGTCTCTATCACTTTTAGCTGCAAGAAACAGGAAGGTACTTAAACTTAGACCACATGGAAATGATTATCTCACACTTGAAAACAAGCCCTGAGGTAGGACTGATGGAGCCAGAGGTTGAATGAAGCCTTTGAGCATCTAGCGTCTATCTCTGCTCAGTCATCTGCAACACTGGTTTCCTCCTACCAGTGATTTCCTCTGTGGTTATGAAATCCCTTCCAGTAGCAGTGGACCCACATGCTTCCTCCCTCCTCCACTATCTATCTTCACACTTGGGACAACTCCTTCCCTGTTCCCTTTTCTGACACTATCTCCAACACCCAGTTCCAGGTTGGTGCCCACACCTGGGCTTCCCTGGCACTTGATGTTTGCCTCAATTAAAGCACGTATTAAACCACACCTGTTTATGTGTCTGACTTTCTCTCTAGACTGTGAGGACCTTGAGGGCAGGGGCTGTATACATTTTTCTTTTTATCTATTATGGGTAGTACCTAGAACAATGTAAGGATTAACTAATAACATCAAAATCAGGAGAGAGGTTTATGAGCCTTCATATTCTTATCACTTAATGTTTGTTTAGTATTGCCAAGGTCTTTGTGTTCTACACATTATTTTAGAAATGGGTGGAAATAATTTAAGGTCACACCAGGGGGTAGGGGCCAAGATAATTTTTCCCCTTGAAGAATTCACTGTTTATTACTGGGGTTTGAGACAAAAGAGCCGCATTTATTTTGAAGTGAACTCAGGCAGGGGAAGCAGTTTCCTTTCAACTGCCTTTCTAGTCCGTTTTCTGAACCCCTCAGTGAATTTCCCACGTGGCAAAAAACTAACGTCTTTACGCTTCTGTTTTCCTATTTGCAAAATGAAGATAATGAGAGTTCTTATGATTCTAGTAGTGCATTTAAGAAAAATGACTATACAGAACTTTAGCCATTAGAGGAGGAAATATAGAATATTAATAACACAAATACTGATACTATTAAAATGGGAGCAGAAGAACACAAATGCATGTATTTATCTCATTACTTTAATAGACTGTGGAAAATATATGGACAATGTTGTTCACATTAATAAGACATCAAGCTACATTAAAGACACTTCCAAGAATGGTTTATTTATTCGTTTTTTGCTGTTTCTTTTTTAAAGTATTTTTTATTGATTATGCTATTACGGTTGTCCCATTTTTTCTCCCCTTTATTCCTCTCTGCCCTGCACTCCCCATCCCACCAGCATTCCCTACCTCCTTAGTTCATGTCCATGGGTTGTTCATATAAGTTCTTTGGCTTCTCCCTTTCCTATACTATTCTTAACTTCCCCCTGTCTATTTTGTGCCTACCAGTTAGGCTTCTTATTCCCTGTACGTTTTTCCGCATTCTCCCCACTCCCCCTCCTCACAGATAACCCTCCATGTGATCTCCATTTCGGTGATTCCATTCCTGTTCTAGTTGTTTACTTACTTTGTTTTGTTTTTTGAGGGTTTTTTTAGGTTCAGTTGTTGATAGTTGTGAGTTTGTTGTCATTTTACTGTTTAAAGTTTTGATTTTCTTCTATTTCTTAGATAAGTCCCTTTAATATTTCATTTAATATGGGCTTGGTGATATGAACTCCTTTAACTTTACCTTATCTGGGAAGCACTTCATCTGCCCTTCCATTCTAAATGATAGCTTTGCTGGATATAGTAATCTTGGATGTAGGTCCTGGCCTTCCATGACTTTGAATACTTCTTTCCAGCCCCTTCTTGCCTGTAAGGTTTTTTTTCAAAAATCAGCTAATAATCTTATGGGAACTCCTTCATAGGTAACTGTTTCCTTTTCTATTGATGCTTTTAAGATTCTTTCCTTATCTTTAATATTGGGTAATGTAATGATGATGTGCCTTGGTGTGTGCTTCCTTGGGTCCAACTTCTTTGGGACTCTCTGAGCTTCCTGGACTTCCTCGAAGTCTATTTCCTTTGCCAGATTGGGGAAGTTCTCCATTATTTTTTCAAATAAGTTTTCTATTTCTTACTCTTCCTCTTCTCCTTCTGGCACTCCTATGATTCGGATGTTGGAATGTTTAAAGTTGTACCAGAGGTTCCTAGGCCTCTCCTCATTCTTTTAAATTACTTTTTCTTCATTCTATTCTGCATGAATGTTTATTTCTTCCTTCTGTTCCAAATCATTGATTTGTGTCCTGGTTTCCTTCCCTTCACTATTGGTTCCCTACATATTTTTCTTTATTTCACTTTGCATAGCCTTTACTTTTTACTCCATTTTGTGACCATACTTAACCATTTCTGTGAGCATCCTGATTACCAGTGTTTTGAACTCTGTATCTGATAGGTTGGCTATCTCTTTGTCACTTAGTTCTTTTTCTGGAATTTTGATCTGTTCTTTCATTTGGGCCATACTTCTGTCTCGACACACTTCTTACATTGTAAGGGGCAGAGCCTTAGCTATTCACCAGGGCGGGGCAACCCACTTTGATGGATCATGGCACTGTATGCGAGGGAAAGGTCAGAGAGGGAACAGTGCTGCTTGCTTGGCTCTCTCCCTGCTTTCAGTCACTTCCCCTGCTGCCCACAAGTGGATTGGGCCCTTCCAGTGCTGATTCCAGGGTGGGTGGGTTTGTGTATATTCTAGGGCCCTGTGGGTCTCTCCAGTGAACTCTCCTGTGAGGCTGGGAGTTTCTTCTGCCACTGTAACCCCCATAGGTTTTTACAGCCAGAGATTTTGAGGCTTTCTTTTCCCAGGCTGGAACCCTGGGTTGTATGGTCTGCCTCGCTCCCCAGTTGTTCCTCCTCGTTTATCCACACACAAATATTGGACTGCCAGCTGCCGCCTTGCCCTCCTGGTCCTGCAACCACTTCCTTGCCTCATCTCCTCTCTGCCCCGGCTACCCAGCTTCACCCTCCCTACCAGTTTGAATGAAAGTTTCTTCTTTAACTCCTTGGTTATTGGACTTTCATACAGTTTGATTTTCTGGCAGCCTGGTTGTTTTTTGTTTTTAATTTTGTTGTTGTCCTTCTTTCGGTTGTGTGAGGAGGCAAAGTATGTCTACCTACACCTTCATCTTGGCCGAAAGTCCCAAGAATGGTTTAATTTGTTTCCACAATTCTGGCTTTCCAATGCTTTTGCTTCAAAAAAAATGTTTTTAGTGATTTGCAGAGAACTCAATATCTAAAAGATGTTAGTTAATCTGATTTTTGTACACAGCATATGATTTTGCACTTAATGGCTTACTTTCTAAACCCGAGCTAGAGGCAAATGATTTACATATTATTGTTAAGTCAGAGGGTGTTAAAGAAGTAATTTGATTTAATGAGGAACAAATAATTTCAAATAAAATGTTCAGTAGGTTATTTCTTCTGTGCTTTTAGTAGTTAGTGTGAAGCCTAAGTTAGAAGTTTTAAAGTCTTCATTCATTCCTCAGTTCAGCAAACTCTATTGGGGGTGTAACACATGCTGTGTCAGGTACAGGGTATGCCACAAAGAATGAAACACTAGTTTCACCTTTGAGTTGCTTGCTGTTGAGACATGAGCCAGGCAAATAAACAGCCACAAAATGAGGTAACGGATACCAAAATGGTATGAACACTTATCTCATTTCCATGGCTTAGTGTTAAAAGAATTTATATAGTTATACACACATTTCTCTTTCCCACCCAAAGAAATTTCCAGAAATCCTAATTTGATCATATATCAGTTTTTCATAATTACAATCTCAGATTTTTCCCATTTCACTGTCTCTTTACTCCCTACTTCCATGCTATCCTTCATCATTCTTAACTCCTTTTCTCCTGACTCATACTTTTGCTTCAGCATTTTTTTTTCTATCACAGATAGTCTCCATCTCCAAGGTCATTCATCCAACCATCTGTCCATTCATCCACCTTCCAACCATTGTGCCAGGGACTCATTTAGTTCTGGAAAAACAAAATGATTAAGACTCATTTGCTTCTCTTAAGGAGCTTGCAGTCTGACTAACGGAAACAGAACTGTCCACAAGAACATGGCCGCCATGATAGAAGTATGGAGTGCTAAGAAGGTAGGTAGTGGATCCACACTGCACCACAAGAGCAGGGTCTCAAAGCTAAGAAGGTGTTCACCAGGTGAACATGGCAGAGAAAATCATTTTTGGCAGGAAGTGGCTGAAAACCTAACTCCAATTGGCTTACATAGGAAGGACATGTCTGATCTCACATAACTAGAAGTCCAGATGTTGGTTGCCTTCAGAGTTGCTGAAAGAAGCGAAGAGACAGAATCATGAAAAGATATGAGAGCATGTTGTTTTTCCTTTATCTGTGAACATTATCTTCATAAAAGAAATCTTCAGTGGCAAAGCCTTTTCTTTGTTTACTGGAAATTGTTTTCCCTGTGGTTTTCTCTGTGTGACAAAGCAATTTTGAAGTCTTATTCACACATCACCATCTCCCTGCAGAAGTCATTAGGCAGTGGTTTCTTACACCCAAAGGATTTCCCTCTCAATTTCTTGGTCTTCATCAAGGGAATTTTGGATTTTCCCTATCTGGCTCACTGAACAGTATATCAGAGTTCTCCAGAGAAGCAGAACCAATAGGGGTATGTGTGCTTGTGTGTATCTATATATATTTCAATCTACCTACCTACCTACCTACCTATCAGGAGATTTAAAGGAATTGATTCCCTCAGTTATGGGAACCTGAAAATCTGAAATCCACAGGACAGGCCAGCAGATAGATACTCAGGCATGGCTTGCTGCAGTCCCCAGGTCAAATGCTATTTTTCTTTGGGAAACCTCAGTCTTTGTTCTTAAAACCTTTAACTGATTGGATGAGACTTGCCCACATTATTGAGGGTAATCTTTACTGAAAGTCTTCCGATTGTAGATATTAACCATGTCTACAAAATACCTTCATGGCAACACCTAGATTAGTGTTCGATTAGGTGCCTGGGTACCGTAACTTAGCCAAGTTGACGCATAAGACTATCATGGAGTTTGATGACGAGAAAAGCATCATGGATTTTGGAGTCAGGAGACCTGGGCTCTAGTCTTGATTCATGCTAAATGGACCTCTAACACATCTTACAAACTTTTAGGGACTGATTTTACTCTTCTGGAAACTTGGGGATGGAGCATAGACAAGAAGTTTCTAAGGCAGTGATGTCTCATTTGGCTCTAAAATTCTCAGAACCTTCCCAGGTCACTCAGTGTCCTGATTGTCTTCCCCCCTCATCTTAAAGGTACAGATGCTCCTGGGTTGTGGATTTTGTGCTCCTTACCCCAAGGGATTTGTAGTGAGTGAAAAGATATTCTCTGAGGAACAATGGATTCTCTGAGGAAAAGGGAGTTGGTGGAGCGATTCCTGGAGAGAGCAGTGATAATGGAATTGATTGGAAGGATTTGCATTGGGGATGATGCTATAGCATTGTGACTAGAGAGCCTTTGCTTTAGGGGATCTCTGAGTTGCTTTTATTTGATTGTTGGTAGCTTTGCTCTCTTGGAATCAACTCTTGCCTATTACCTAGTGTGACTTGTTCTTGTTCAAAAAAGATTTCTTTAGGACCACTGAATTATTTTGAACTTAATTTAGGCCACAGTCAATGTTAAGTTCTCCTCAGAAGAGTCAAGTCACCAGACTTACCCAGTTGCTGAGTTGGCTCAAATGGTCAGTTTCCAAGTTTCTATACTTTTAAAATCTGCTTTCCTCTGACATTGCAAATGTTGGCAGATAAATTAAATGGTCATAAAGCAACTCTTAAATCAGGCACTGGCCCTGGCCCTGGCCCTGGCTCTGGCAAGCTAAACTGACCTCCTCCCTGTTCGCTTACTACATCTTGTCCTTAGGAATGTAATCCAAGCTTTGGTGTTAAGAATTTTTTCATTTTCCGCAGATCTGTATTTCATCTTTGACTGAATAACTTTAAAAAGAAAGAAGTTAATAATTTTTAGTCTGTAAGGGATTTCTACAAGAAAAATTAAATAATCCATATGGTTGCAGACACATAGATGTGCCGTACCTGGCAAGGAACAGTGTCTTAGTTGAAGAAACCCCAACTGAAACAAGGGAGTAAAGTACAACTTTTATTACTGAAAAGTTCAGAATCAGGGCAGGCTTTGCAGTTGCTTGATACAGGAGCTCAAAGCTTGCACCAAAGATCAGCCAATTCCGTGTTGCTATCTGCTGTTCACACTGCCACTTTCTCTCTCTTTTTTAAAGCTCTCTCCCTTCCTTGTCACTACATGGCTGTTAGTGGTTCTCAGGGCTTCACGACCTTGTTCAGTTGGAGGAGGAATATCGGTGAATTTTTATGGTTTTTTCAACCATAAAACAAGCCTTGGACTTTCTCTTGTTGATGGAACTGTACTCCTTGGCTAGACAAGGCAGACCCTACCTCTGGAGCTGAGCTCAAGGCCATCCTACCCACAGTGCTTTGGTGTTTTTTGGGGGAGAGGCACAATAGCTTCACAGGAGGCTCAAACACCCATACATATATATTTCAGAAATTACTTGGATTTAAAAAATATTTTTGATGTGAAAAATTTGTTAATCTCAAGGTAATTTTTTAAGCCTTTACAACATTTTATATGGGGAAGGAGGATGTTGAAAATTTGGAAAACAATTTACAAAATACTTTCTTTGGTTATCAAATGGAAAAGCAAGCATACTGTTTTTCCTTCTTTGAAAAACAGTAAAAGTTCCCTTTGTCACTATAAGCTAGGTGTAAAGTAAAAAGTCAGAATAAACAAAAAATGTCAGTCATTTAACTATTCTACTCTTTATTCCTCTTATTTCCTTCCACTCATCCACACATGGTAAATATAACATGGATATGAGGAAAACTAAAAAAAGAACTCTATTTTACCATTCGGTAACTATTAAATAATTACAATGGCTCTCTATAGTAAATCTAGAAGTTCCTTCAATATACAGTAAATCTCGCCCAAGCATTAACAAGTCTGAGGTCATCCCTTGTGTGATTAAGGTGTGGGAACCAGGAGGGAGAACTTATTTCTTTAATCTGATCTCTATGTCTTCAGTATAATGGCACTTTGTACTCCCATTTTGAATTTCTAGTTCCTGTTGCCATCCTGGTTAGTAGTGAGTAGTAGAGCTTGGTTTGTCAGAAAAGGGTTACTCTGAAAACTTAGTGTGTGTGTGTCTGTGTGTGTTGGTGTGTGTGCATGTGCGTGCACTGACACCTGCTACCACTCTTTGTTACTATCCTTTTCAATAACATCATAAATAGCTTATGAACTAGAAACTTTGTGCTTAGGGAGCATTTATTAAATCATACTTAGGCTGATAAAACTTGCACATTTTTACATTTTATTTTATATGATATTATGTTTGAATGACTAAGGTTACATGAACCTAACACACCTCATCTTACAATCATCGCCAGATACTGTCTCACACACACACAGGTCCTCGCACACATGGTAGGATTACATACCACAGCACAAATTTAGTTCACATTCTATAGTGGAATTTGAATTGGCTGTTTATATTCTATACAAAGCTCTTCTTATTATTAATAACCATGGTTTACTGGAAGCTGTATATCAATACCTTTGCATATCTGGACTTGGCCCTGGAGAGGAGGAAAAATTATTGTCTGAACTTTTTGCCAAGTGCAATGGGAGAATGAAAGCTTTGAGTGGAAAGCTGGGTCCCTTCCAGGCATTCTGTCCCTTCTGGGGGTTCTATACCAGGGTGGTTCAGAGGGCCACCTTTGAAGAGTTGAGTGAGGTGCAAAAAGAAAGAAACTGGCGTCATACAGACCTGATAAGCAGTAGGTTGAGTTCCTTTTTCCAGGCATCACTTTCCAGACTGCAGCAAAAACAGGAAGGAAGGATGCTCTCTCAGGCCAGAGTGAGTGGGTCAGCGGGAGTCAGTGACATCAGCGGACGGGATACCGGGAAAACCTGCAGGCCAGGAATGACATCAGCTTGAAATGGAAAAATCCACTCTGGCCCAGTAAATATTAAAAGAGACAGACCAGTTGGTATTTGGAGCCCAGAGCAAGAGAGAAGCTGTGGATTCAATCTCTTTCCTGATTCCTTTCATTCTTTTCGCAGCCTCCTTGATTTCACCACCGCTGGGGAAAGCTTTCTGGTACTGTTCACAGCTCTTCACCTTCTTTAAAGGTGGAGGTGGGAGCTCAGAGCAGGTAGACTTCAGTCTGGGTATGTGACAACCTGACACTTTCTTGCCCTCTTGTCCCTGCAGCTCTCAGAGCCACAGACCAGGGCACAGGGACACCCAGGGACAACTCTAGGGGCATCTGGGGATGGCCTAGGGAACTACAGATGTCCTAGGACTTCCCACACTTTTTCAAAGTGTGAGCTTCTCAGATCCCGCCACTCTACCTGCCTCCCTTAGGAACGCGGCCCAAAGTCTAGCATCCCAGACTTGTTCAGACTTCCCTTTTCGGGGCGGTTCCCCATCCTTAGCTGATAAGCTCAAAAAGAGTCACAGAGGACAAGCGGTGCCATCAAAGCATGCTCAGCCCCTTGCCGGACAAGGCCCACATATCAGAAGTTATATGAAAACGAAATGATTTCCCCAAAGATCCTCTAGTTTTAATGATAAAGTGAGTTTCTTTAAACACCCACATTTGTGAGTTTGCTTTGGAATCATCTCTTGTTTGGGGCGGCTGGAGCTGGGGGCCTTTGGGTTGGGATTCAACTTTTCCCCGAGGATCATAATGAGGAAGGAAGGGAGCAGATGTGCACACCCCATCCGCCCAGTTGGGGCCTGTGGTGCTCCTCCTTCCCATCACCTAGCGGATGTCCCAAAGCATATGGGGCCAGTCCCTTAAGAGGCGTGCTGACAGAGAAATGACGCACTGGGCAGACCTGCTCCTCCTATTGGCAGGACTGGAGCAATAATAAAAAAAAAAATTAGAAAAAGCCCTGAAACCAAGCTCCCTCTTTGTACCCCCCCTAACTGTGCTTTGTACTTTGAAGGCCCTCTAACATATGTTCATAAGCCTCAGTCTGCAGGTCCCAATGCTGTCCCATCCTACACCAAAGAGCCCCTTTTAACCCTCTCCCTGACTGTAGGTGCACACGCCTGCCATGCGGTCCTTCAGGAGCGTAGACCTGAGGAAGAAGGCTCCACGGGGGGTGCTTGGGTCAGGGAATTCCTGGGTCCCAAGTGCCTTGGGCATGGTCTGGAAGGGAGATGGGTGTTGGGTGGGCATGTCCCCTGGCCCAGAGCTCTTGAGTGGCAGTCTCTAGAGCACAGTGCTGCAGGCAAAGGCGCTGACCGCCTGGGTCTAAGGACTAGATTTTGGGTCCTGCAGATCCATGATAACTTGGCACAATGTCAGTAAAAATCATGTGCTCTGCTTGTCCTTTTCATAGACCTGAAGGTTTTCATCATTGAGAGCTTTGCAGGGCTTTAAAAATGCTTTCCCCGTGAACTTCATTTTTATATCTGCCCATTATGAGACCGCTCCCTTGGTTTCCACAGATGCCCTATGTCGTGAGACATGGCTCGGACCGTGGTCAGTAGTTCTCTGGGAAGGAAGCATTTAAAAGACATTCATGGAGTGCAATGTGCTTCCATGAGAAAGGCCTTGCAGATTCTGCTAATGGGTTTTCATTCAAGCCTTGCCTCCAGATGGCTCCCCTGGCTGCAGCCGGGTTTTCTGTGAGCTCTTGTTCACTCCCCCCTTTCTGAGCTCCCAAGTGCCCACCTCCTCAGGACAGCGTCTGAGATGCCTCCGGCAGGTCTGGTTCCCACAATGGGATTAGACCTTTTTTTCTTCCCTCTTTCCTATCTTAGGTTTCATTCCCTCTAGGTCTATCAGCTGCGGTTGTGTTCATGGCTGCTAATGACCCCTCCATAACTCATTTGCATTGTCATTAAGTGGTTTGGGGATTATGCCTTACCTCAAAGACAGGACTGCTTGTGAATTTAGGCACTACGGCAAAATAGTAGGAAGAATATTATTGGGAGAGGGTGGGTTCCTGGTGCCTCTGCTCCCTGAGGTGTAAGAGGCCAATGGTCAGAAATTATGTGAATAGAGCGATACTGGCATATAGCAACTACTGTCCTTTTGACTCATTTCATGTCTCTGTGATGACCTCGCTATGACTGGGACATGAACTTTGGCCATGCCTCTGTTCTAACAAGGCCAGTACATTATTCATTTGGCCAGAGAGTAAGGGTTCTGGCACCAGGGGAAATTATTATATGAAGTCTGTGTATTTTACTTAGATGAACTCACAGTCTAGCTTTGATATATAGAGTAGATTTTCACCAGGAAAGAGGAACGAGGAGCTAGTATTTCAGAAACCAGATTGATTGAGAGGGAAAGGAGGGTGTCAGGGAAATGCCAAAATGTGAGGATCTTATTTAGGAGTACTGAGCAAACAACACATTTGATGATATGAGCAGGGAAAGGCTGTCCAGTCACCAGCTTAACCTCCGAGTGTCACTCAGGTTCCAAGTCATCAGACAAACTGGCTTCCAAAGGCTGGCAGACTCCATGACCTGAACCTTCGCTTCTTTTGAATGGCATTGTCCCCTGGCTTACAAATACAGCTACTCCACCTCGGTGAGTCACCTTTCCAGAAAGGCTGGCTGGAACCAAACTCCAGTTCTCCTACAGCCCTTTAAAAGGCCTAATCTGGCGCTAAACTCTGGCACGCCACAGAACGTATGTGTTTTGACTCTACAGCAAGCATGTGGGTTTTTCCCCCCTTTTTTAAAGAAAAGTTACTCTGGATCCCAAAGGTATAATCAAATTTATTCTTGCACCTTGCTTTGAGGAAGGAGAGGGGTAAAATCCAGGCCAGCTGGCGCATGAGCAAGTAGGTCACACAGTGTCATGGGGACTGCTGAGGCTTTGAGGTCCCTGGAATTTTACCTCGTTTTCTTGCTTAATTGCTTTCCTTTTGAAACCTCTGTGTACCAATCAGAGTTTGTAGTTGCAAGCAACAGAAATGGACTCTGGTTGATTGAAACAAAATTGATCAAAGGATAACTGGGTATTTTAAAGTGACCAGGAGCCTGGGAAATTAGGCTCTGGGCTACACAGCCTGGAACAATACCCCATACCGTGCTGCAGAACTGGTCCTATGAAGACCATCCTGTGGGCCCTGCTAGAAGAGATGCTGCAGCTTGCTCCTCCAATTCTACAGGCTCTGGACACTGGATGCTGCTACTAGCACCAGTGCTGTTGCTGGCCCAGGAATGCAAAGTTGCCCATCTGTATACGGGAAGTCAGCGTAGAGCCTTTGCTAGAGCTACAGGAAAGACTGGGACCGTGACCTGCTGCTGTCTTCAGCATCAAAAGAGGGCGGTAGCCTCTGTTTCGCACTGAGATTCAAAGGAATTCTCTAGACATGGGAGGAAGGGTCAGATATTGGGTGGCCAAAAACAATGATAAATGTCCATTACCCATTGTTAGATCTAACCTTGACCCACAATCCCAGCTTGAAGACATTCATTCATTCATGTATGAATGTACGTCAGTAAACATACATTTACTGACCACTTATTATGAACCAGGCACTGAGTTTACTTCTGAGGGAAATATAGAGATGAAAGAGAGTGACCTTCTCAAGTAGCCATTTCTGGAACGTAGAAAAACAGAATAAGAATGGTATAGTAAGTGCTTTGACAGAACTGAGCAGTGGGACACCTAATCAGAGGAGGTGACACATAAATTAAATCTAGAAGAATAAGGGCAAAGGAAAGAGATGGTATAGGGACTAAGGGGTGATGCAGGATCCAGGGAGCAATTGTTAAAATCTATCTGGCCATTGCTACCTTTCTAGTATTTTATTACCCAGTCCAATACTGATCTTTGAGTGCAAGTAATCTATAGTCCCTCTTTTCGTTCTCTCCCATTGTCTTAGCCAAGTATGAAAATAAGAGTAATTCATTCAGCATTTAACAGATATTTAGTGAGCATCTGCCATATTCCAAGCACTGTTTTAGGTTCATGAGGGAACAAAACAGAATCAGTGCTGCCCTCATTAAGCTCCGATTTTCCCAAGTGGAACATAATAAATAAGTAACTTTTGTAGTTGTTCGTGAGAAATGGCTAAGGAAGAAAGAAAAAGTAGGAGTGGTAAGGGAAACTGGGAGTCTCTATTGAGGGACATGAAATGGACATGTTACATCGTCTGTTCAGAGTAAGCTTCATTGCTGTTCACGTCTGGCCTTTGCCTTGCTTCCTGGTAACTGTCGTGACGACCTGTTCTGTGTTCCAGCTCCAACCTTGCTCTTCCCATTTCCCATTCTCTAGTCCGGAATGCTGCCCCTGAGCCCCCACCTGGCGCCCTGATTCTGGGTGGCGTGCTGGCTGCCATTTTTCTGATCACCAGAGCCACAGGAAGGCCCACCCCCGCACTTCCTGCTTATTGGGAAATCCTAATATGCTTTGCTGACTACTGTCTGTTTTCAGTCAGGTTCCATCACAGTCTTTGCCTGCTGTTTTGTGGCCACCAAACTGGATTTCCTTCCAAGCTTGGTTAGGCTAAAAAGAGAATGTATTGATTTCTCCTGAATAGTCCAGGGGATAGACAAATTTAGGTATGACAAATGATGTCATCAAAACTGTATAGCTTTAAAAAAAACAGAATTTATTTTTTAGAGCAATTTTAAGTTTACCGAAAAATTGAACAAAAAATGCAGAATCTCCACATACCTCTCTTCCCACCCCCCTTCCTTCCTCCCATGCACATAATTTCCCCTACTATTAACATCTTGCATTCATGTGGCGCATTTATAACAATTGGTAAGCTGATACTGATAACATTATTATTATTAATTAAATCCATAGTTTATATTAGGCTTTGCTCTTTGTGTTTTACCTTTTATGGGTTTTGACAATTGTGTAATGACATATCTCCACTAACATAGTATCATACAGAGTAATTTCACTACCCTAAAAATCACCTATGCTCTACCTATTCACTCCTCCTTCCCTCCCTCCCTCCACTTGAACCCCTCTTGAGTTTTGTATTTTCCAGAAAGTAATATATTTGGAATTATACAGTATGTAGCCTTTAGCCTTTCCATATTTCACTTAGCAATATCCATTTAAGTTTCTTCCATGTCTTTTCATGCCTTGATAGTTGATTTCTTTATGTACCTGAGTAGTAGTCCATTGCACGGATGTACCACAGTTTGTCTGTTCTCCTATTGCAGTGAATCTTGCTTGTTTCCTTGTGGTGTCTCTCAGTGCCTCCAAGATCACATGCCCATAACTCTAAGCTTAGCATAAGGAGGATCTTCTTGCTTAGTTATTCTAGAAGTCCTAGAACTTGAATCTGTGTCCATTCCTGAAACAAGCCTTGTAGCCAGAGGAATGAATCCTTTTTCTTTTATTTATTCATAGTAAGCACCTACTATGTGCTCGGCATTGTTCTAGGCACTGACGATGATGGGTCAGGCCCAAGTCACATGTTCCAGGGGTAAAAATCTATCCACCATCCAAAGCACATGAGCTGAACTAAGAGCTGAGGAGATCAGGTTCCCCAAGAGGCAGCTGCCAGAAGAGAGCTGGCTGGATCATAGATGTTGGGCAGGCAGACCATTGCTGAGTTTGCCCACAGAGCCTGTCTTTACTGGTGGGTGGCTGTAGTTCTATGTCCTGGATCATGCATCTTCTCCAAATCCAACCATTACTTGGGTCTTTTCTGGCCAGATCCTGAGGTAGGACACCATGGTAGGCTGCCACACCTGCCATTAAGAAGAGGAGGCTCTTCTCCCTCCCTTTGAATCTGAACTACCCTATGATTGCTTTGACTAATAGGGTATGATGGAAGTGACACTGTTCCACTCTGGGCATAACCTCCAAGAGGACTGGCAGCTTTTGTCTGAGTCTTTTAGAAACCACCCACCATATTAGAAGTATGAATACCCTGACACCACCATCCTGGGAGAAGTCTCAGCCACAGGAACAGGCCAGGTGGATGAGAAGCCATGAGGAGAGAGTCTCCAGATATTCAGATGAGGAAACCATCTTGGGAGGGTATCCTCCTACCCCAGCCACCTGAGCTGATGTACGTGGATCAGAGTTAAGCAGCCCGCTGAGTTATTTCCAAATTTCTGACCCACAGAATTGTGAGCAAAATCAAGTAGTTGCTTTAGCTACTAGTTTTGGGGCTGCTTGTTACACAGCAATAATATCCAGAACAGACAGCAACTAGTATGACAACAGGAACAACTAAACCTTAGTATACCGACCCATTCAACCCAATTCATTTGCTAGTTTTAACGTCTGGATACCTTGCATTCACTATTCCTGAAGACTGTCCTGTAGGTGCTATTGACCTAATTTTGTAATTACTCGTCTAACCTCCTTTTCCAGATGGTGTGTGACATACTTCAGGCTACCCAGAAATAGGCTACTGCTGGGAATCCCTTGGGAATATTTTGGAGCTGAAAGGGCCCCGAGAGACATCTCATTTAACAGATAAGATTTAAAGAGACCTAAGGAGGTGAAGAAACATGACTGTGGTCAGGAGGAAGAGCCTGGCCTGGAACCCAAGATGACCGTCACTTTTACCACTTACCAGTCAACTATGTACAAACGCATGAGCTCAAGGGCGGTGTGGATAACTCCAACTCTGCTTTGAAATCTGCTTTATCTTTTCCCTACTCCCACTCCCAGCAAATCCACTATTCTGATTGCTTTATCTTATCTCATTTAAGACTATTTTAAGACAACTTGAGCTCTGGGGTCAGTTGTGGATTCAGGTCCAAATTCAACCATGTATTACTTTTATAACAAGTTACTTACATTTCCTATTTTTCAGTTTCCTTAGCTGTAGAATGGGACAATCCTCCTCCCTGGTGGTTGTACATTTGTATTTATAAATACTGTTAAATTCCAACGAGGTCTTGTAAGTAACTTGTTTCTCACAAAGCTGACCTATGGTAAATGCTCCACAGTGGTGACACTAGCTGCTGCTTAGTGTCATGGGAATAAAAGGTGTAGAGATGGAGCTTTTGTCCACGAACAGGTTTCATTCCAGGACGTGTGGCATGCTCTACATCACCATTGGTCAGTGGGGTCAATCGCATTTTCAGATGGAGGAAAAAGATAAACTGAGGCACTGAGCCGAGGCCTGGTGTAAATAAAGCCAACAAGCTAGTTGGAGAGAGCAGTGCCCCACAGGGATGGACTGGCCTATGGACCTAGAGACCATTTTCAGAATATTGGGGAAGGTAAATTTATCTTAGACCATTTCCCTGTGGAAAGAAAATGCTTTTTCTATGAAAGAAGTGCTTGTCTTCATTCTTCTTCCCTCCCTTCTCTCTCTCCTAATTTCCTTTACTCTTGATATCATTCCGACACTGTGATATATGAATGAACAAAACAAAAGGGCCTACTGTAAAGCAGAGATGAATGGAGTCTCTTTGCTTTTGCTCAGTACTCTGACGAGCAAGTCTCTGGCTTCATCATGCTTTGGGAGTTTCTCCGGGCTCATTTGTTTTTCTGTGCCCTTCGTTACTCGTTCCCTATCCTTCTGTGGGTTCACAGGACAGGCTGTCAACAAGGCCGCCTGGTGTTGGCTTCTGATTTGACTGCTGGGAAATGACATTATCAAGGCCCCAGTGGATTCTTCTGCAGCTTTAAGCCACAACGTTCACTCTGTATTCTATTGGCAATATTTCCCATGCATTCATTTAAGGTCTATTTTTAGATGACCCTTTCAAAATTATAGCACTGACCGTCCTGAAATGATACTGCATGCCTATGAGTGGAAACAAATCCCAGCAATACTTACCTCTGGCTGGAGTTAAAATAAATTTTTAGAAATAACCAGTAAATGATTTATGATGTTTGTACTTAGTAAAGGTTTTTAGTGTATCTCAAACTTTAAAAAATAGCATTGATTTATAGATTTATAGAGACAGTGCAGAAGAATTGAGTAATAATGGTTTTTTTGCAGCAAAGTTGCTGTGCTTACATTAAATACTGTTCAATTTAATGCAATTGGAAGTTAAGAATATACATATGGATAGAATCTTAACTGTGAGTTTGTAAGAAAGCTATCCCAGTTTCGTGTATCCCTCAGACTGGAGGTGAGAGGAGGGAGAGAATTGGCCATATCATCAGAGACCTACTGACTCTAGGTTTACAAATTTACATAAAAGTATTATTTCTTTTAACTTCCAGAAGAAGCATGGTAGAATGAATTTTGAATTCTATCATTCATTCATTTAATTATTACCATCTCTTTGTTGTTTTAATTATCCTTCCATTAATCCGTCCGTTCATTCATTCAACAACTATTTAATGATTAGTGCCAAGCACTTAGCTATATAAATTAAGTTTATACAGGAAAGCTCAATCCTGCTGCTGAACCAATGAAGGGCAATTGTTAAGTCTGAGTGCTTCCTCAATTATTTTGTCCTCCCTTTCTGATTAGGTTTTCAAAGTAATCTTCTGCATATAGATGTCCTTCTATTGTGTCAAAACCTCCAGTCTTCCCTCCCTCCTACCACTGTACTTCCACCCCACATAGCTTCTTCCCTGCGCTATCTAGCCTGGATTCTGGGTTGTATCACTTCTCGTTGTCTCTTGCCAACTCCCTCAATACCATCACCTCAGAACAAAGTCTGTGTCCACCTGTCAAACTTATAACTTGAATTACTCCAAACGTCTGCTCTCTCCAGTTCAACATATCAGTTTCTGAGCACTGCTGGAAGATGTTACATTTGGATCCCCACTGTCACTAAAGTCATGCATTTATTCTGTATGCCAGGGACAGTATAATCAGGGGTGTGGCGGTGAGCAGGCAGTAGTGCTCCCTGCTCTCATGGAGCATACATTTGTGTACGGAAACACACAATAAAGAAAGGAGTAAATAAAAATATCGGATAGTCATAATTTCCCTGCAAAGAATTAAAATACATTGCTGTGAAAGCCAGTGACTGAATGGCTACACCAGATTAGGTGTTTAGGGAAGGCCTCTCAGACAGGGTGACTTTTGGGTTGAGACCTGAGCTGATGGAAGCAGCTAGTCATGCAAAGATCAGGGGTCTAGCCTTCTTGGCTAAAGAAAATAACCGATGCCTGTTCCCTGGGAATGAGCTTAGAGTCTTCAAGAAGGAGGTCCAGAGGTAGCTGGAGCATCATGCATGAGAGATAAAGCTTCAGAGGTAGGTAGTGGCCAAATAAAAAATAAGACTTTAGAAACCAGAAAAGGAGTTGGGATTTTATTAGAAATTTGAAGGAAGGTTTTAAGCCAAATTATATGATATGATTTACATTACTAAAACCTTGGTTGCTGTATAGAGAAGAATTGAGGAGGACAAAAGTGGAAGCAGGAGACGTGTGGGAGGTCATTTCAGTAGCCCTGAGACAGGATAATGGTGACTTAAAGAGGATGTTAGAATAGCAATGTTATAAGTAGACAAATTCATATTACATTTATTAAAATTTTGTTTATAATTTATTATTTTTTTTAGAGAGAGAGAGGGGAAGTGAGGAGAAAGAGAGGGAGAGAAACATTGACATGGGAAACATCAACTGGTTGCCTTCTGCACACACCCCAGCTGGGACTAAGCCTGCAACCCAGGCATATTCCCTGGTCAGGAATCGAACTGGCAACCTTTCGGTTTGCAGGACAATGCCGAACCAACTGAGCCATATCGCCACACTGTCCAGGCACTTTTTAATTTAATTTAATTTAATTTAATATTTTATTTTTTTATTTCAGAGAGAGGGGAAGGGAGGGAGAAGGAGAGGGAGGGAAACACTGATGTGGGAGTGAAACATCGATTGGCTACCTTCCACGCATGCCCCAACCAGGGACTGAATTGCAACCCAGGCAAGTGCCAGGGAATTGAACTGGCAACTTTTCATTTGTGAGACGATGTGGCCAGGGCTTATATTACATTTTTAATTCAAAAGGACTCACAGATGAGTAGTGAATGGTAGTGGGGTAGAAGGTGAGCTAACACAGATTTGGAGCTTGAAAATTAGGCGGGTGGTGGTGGCATTACGGATGTTAGAAATTCAAGGAAGATGAAGTTTGAGGAGAAGTATTAAGGATTTCCCATGATTCAGTCATTCAGTAATTCCACTTCTAAGTATATCCACCAGAAATGAATGCTTATAGCCACCAAAAGACATGAATGAGAATGTCCCTAGGAGCTTTATTCAGAATAACCCAACCGTAGGTAACCTAAATGCACATTGGTGGATAAATAAATTGTGATATATTTATACATAGAAATTACTATCATTCTTACTAGAAGTTGCTCTTTATTTTCTACTTAATTGTTCTTTAAAACTAGTGCTTAAAAGTTAAAGTGATGCTTACAGTATTTTTCACAGGCAATAGCTAAAATTATTTCTTGATCATTTACAGTCAATGTTAAATTCAGGTTTCCGGTGTGGACAGGTGTGAAACTGAAAGAGGTGAGAATTATAAAGGAGACTTCACGGACAAACAGAAAGGGCATAGGGCTGAGAGCTATGTGACCTATGCTTTTTTTCAGTTCTGCCTCTCTTTTGACATTACAGCCTGATCACTTCCCCTTTATGGGCCCATTTCTTGATTCAAAAACTAAAGACTAAACTTGATGGTCTCTTATTCCCTTTTAGCTTGTCCATTTTAAGGGTGGTTATCATAATATAATCTTCTAGAGGCACATATCAATGCTTTGCCGAAGAGAGAAATTCTTTCTTGAGGACTGCCATCTTTACTGTTTGCCCTCTCTCCCGACTGTCCCCTCTGCCCCCACCGAGCACGATAACTAAAACCCCTTCTAGTATTTTATGACATTTAACCTATAATCATACTCTATCTTCCTCATAGTTTCCTATAACAATAAAATGTAATATATAGTAGCACTTTGGGGAATCACAGGGCAATATGCAAAAATTAAATGTTAACCTTTCTACATTTCCTAGGAAGGGACTCCAGAATCCTAGTAATGCTGGACGATCCGTGGAAGTTGACTATGAATAGCATTCCAATCCATGCCCTGGTTCAGAGGAGCTTGGCAGAACATTAGCCACCCTTTGCTTTAAATTCTTTGGAAAAGAGTCTTCCCAATCTCATAAAATAATGCATTCCAATGTCTTATTCCCTTGCAAGTAGGGAATTCTTCCTAGAATCAGTCTAAAGCACACTGTCTTTTGCCTCAAGTTTCCTTGCTAGTCTTTTAATGATGCATTTCCCCGAAATGGATCTGGAATTCAAACTCTTTTTCCTTTACTGGGCAGACAGACATCCTAAGGGGTCATTTAACCAGCTGTTATCCTGCTTTTAGTCAGGACCACCCCTAAATAGTTCCAACAGATGTGTATCTGGCCCATCACTAAAGACCATCAGATATTGGGGGATGAATTCCACTTACTTTTCCCGCCAGCATGCACAGGACTTCAGAATGACTGAACACTGAAATACAACCCAATTTTGCAATACAAGCCTTGAGACAGCAGGTGAATGACATCTTGCAGGACACCAGCCTGCGCGGCAGCCAACACTGACTGGCTCAGAACTGAGCAGACTTGGCAGGTTAGACTGGGACAGATGGGCTTCTGGGTGCCAAAAGGGGAGATGATGTATGTTAATTTGTTTCCTGTAAGGCATTTGTAAAACCATACCCACTGTGTTTCACTACCAAGTTACCAGCCAATTGAACTATTTAAAAGCACAAAGCTGTAAAAAAAAAAAAAAAAAAAAAAAAAAAGTGCAAAGAGCAGTGCTAACTCTGTAGATCCAAGTTGTCACTCAGCTTGAGCAATGAAGACATACCCTCACCTTTGGGGCACAGGTCCTACTAATTCTTAATCATCACTTTTATAATCATTTAGTAAATGCTCTAATTCCTTCTCCATTTAAATAGGCCAGTGTAAGAAAAGTATAACAGGACTATAGCTTGGGTCTGACAAATTGATGTCTATGAGTACTCCATTCATTACCATGGAAACCCATCAGTTCGACCTTTAATTAAATTCTCCCCCCATGGCTTAGAAAGCAATGACACAATGGATTTTTGATTCTGTGTATGGCAGGACATTTATTCTCCTTGTTACCTTATCAGTTTAATCTCATTACAAATCGATTAGCATTGTTTTCATTGAAGAGCCCTCTATCAACTCTGTAAGTGTGTGTGTTTGAACAAGTCTAGTCCCGAATTTATGTGGGTGTGGCTCACAGTCCATTTATTTAAGTCAACGGCTCACATGATGACAACATTGGTTTAGCACCAGTTGTCTTTGCTAAGGTCCTGTATGAACACCCTACAGGGACTGTGATAGTTAATTTTACGTGTCAACTTAACTGGGTTAGGGGATAGCCCAATAGCTGGTTAAACATTATTGCTGGGTGTGTCTGCGAGGGCGTTTCTGGGTGAGATTCGCATTTGAATCAGTGAATTTAGCAGAGTGCCCTGCCCAGCAGAGGAGCATCAGGTGATCCGCTGATAGCCTGAGCACCAGAAAAAGTTGGAGGACGGCGGAATTGGCCTCTGTCTTCTGCCACACTGCTTGAGCTGGGACACCTTATCTCTTCTCCTACCCTCATACTAAGATTTAAGTCTTAAGCTCCCTTGGTTCTCAGGCCTTAGGACTCAGACCAGATTACATCCCTGGTTTCCCTGGGTCTCTAGCTTGAGCACAGCAGATTGTGGGACTTCTCAGCTTTTATAATTGTGTGAACCTATTCTTCATAATAAATCTCTTTTTATATCCCATTGATTCTGTTTCTCTGGAGAATCCTGACTAATATAGGAACATTCACTGAGATTAATTCCAAAGGGCTTATGCAGTTAATAGAACCAAATTGAAAATCTACTGAAGAAAAAAATGTTGATAAGCAGTGTGGTTTTCTGGAAAGAACATGAATTAACTCCAGAGTTAGATAGACTCAACTGCTTACATGCTGTTTGATCTTGGGCAACTTGCGTAGCCTCTTCGAGTCACAGTTTTGTGACATGGGTTTTACAAAACCCACCTCTCAGGGTTGTGAGATGAAGAAGTTAGAGAGCAGGGGCTGAGTTTACCATAGTTTACTTTACAGTCTCATGAACAAACCTTCCTCAGTGCTGTGTGTATCTGCTCTAATATTGGGAAGGGCCCCATGATATATCATTTGCCAGAGTAATTTCCTGGTTGTGACAGGCAGACTATTGTCACTACAGTCGACATTTAGGAACTAGTTTGTTATCATGGGTAAAACAATACCATCTCAGTGGAAATCATTTTTGCTTAACATATAACTTTAGTCAGGTTTGTATGAAACTTGATGGCATTTTGTTAATAAAATACCATGTCTGCATGAGACTGACAGAGTCAAAAGCCCATGTGATGTTCCTTGACAAAACTGAATCAGGTACATTTGGGACTATTTGATTTTGAAAAGTTGGACGTAGGTGACTGTATGTACTATACCTTATATTCTTTTTGGTGACAGAAGTTGGTATGATGACTGGAATAGTTAAAATACTATGTGATTTGAATAATTTATGCTATTTCCAAATATCTAATACTATATTATATATTATATAAAAGATATTATCAAAAGCCAGATTTAATGCTAATATTGTTAAATATTATCTATATTATTAAATATTTTAATAATAATACCTTTTTAAAATATTTGTACTTTACACATAAATGGTATATGTTTTTATCAGTAGTTTTATCAATTATAATATAAAATATCAAGTGTTTTGTACTTTCGTATTTATAATACCTTACATTTGTATAGCACATTATAGTTTAGAGATACTTTCACATACATCAGCTTCTTAAAACAGCCCTCTAAAATAGTCCAGGCAGGAATTATTATTCCCATTTTGAAGATAAAGACACTTATCTCCAGTAAATGAAATGAAATCTAGTGAATGACAAAGCCGTCACTGGAAACAGCTCTTTGGACCCTTGGTCTAATCAATATTTTCCCACGACAGCACTGCCTCCCTGACAAGTTGATGAATTTTCCATCTCCAGGAAAGACTGGTTTATAGAGTGGAGAAATAGACACAATTCATTTCCCTGCTTTTGCTGATGGGGTGTTCAGACTGTAGTCAATACCCACTGAGCAGTGCTGTCTCTGCTGAGGGCTAGCTATTGCAGGAAAACGAATTAAGAAAATCAATGGTATGATCAAGGTGGTATAGAGAGGATGGTTACGGTCAGGTAACCGTACAATTTAGCACAGAAACTGAGGCACTTTTGAGAGTGAAAGGGATCGTTAATAATAATTACATGGAGCAGTAAGGGGAAGTTGGTACTGGCCCAGGGAAACAAGGTGTCCGGTCACCTTAGATATAACAGGGGAGTAATATTGTGAAAACAGAGGAGGATATGTGTTGAGAAATAAATTTGGGGGGAGGGTGGCAAAATGGCTGATTTAATTCCTCTCTGCCACCAGAGTGAGGGCTCTATAAAGACAGGCATCCACTCTGCCCTGTTTTTTCAGCGCCTAGGGTCTAGCTGGTGCTTAATTAATGAATCGATGAGTTGACTGATATTCGGGCACCATTATCCAAATTTCTCTTGAACATGCTGTTGAAAGTGAGCATACCCAAAACAAAGCTGGAAGTCAGGGTAAGTAGTGCTATGTGATGGTTGAACAGTTTAGGAGCACCTGTGTCCTCCTCAGCTGATTACTTTGCAAGCTTATCTGTGATTCGGAGTTTTGCAAATAAATCACCAGGCACTGAGAGGGAAATGGGGCCTCCCGACCCAATATTCTAGTCTATAAGAATATATCAGGGCAGTGAGGCTCTTGACAAAGAGAAGGAATGTATTTCTGGAGGCTCTCAGTGATGGATAGCCCACATAAATTACCCCAGCTGGCCCAGCTGGGCTCCCTCGCCACTTGAATGAGGTACCCTGGGGTAGTTCTGTTCTCCTTTCCCTTTCACCTCTATTTAATGTGTTTTGTTTTTATATTTCTCACTGATTTTACTTTCAAATTACCAGTGGATTTCGACCACTGGTAATTAAAAGGAAAACACAGATATAGCATACACTGAAAACCACACCGCTGAAGAAATACATAACCAAAAAGGGTGAAAGATAATTGTTGACTGTTCTTCAAACAGTTTGGTGGATTGACGTAAGTTCGATCAATGGAAAATCTTTGGCTAGACAGAACAGTGCAAATGCAATTGATCTTAAAGATTCAAATAATGACCGAAGCCAAGGCTTTGCATCCAGATCTGAGACCATCCACTAGCTCACTGATGTTGTGCTGCCAGGACATTCATTCCCTTTTACTTTTTGGGTTATTCAATAGACATCTTTGTTACTTAACTATATGGGGGTGGGTCTAGCAGTAAATGAGAGGGAGAGAGAATGTGTCAAGGAGTGATGACTGATAATAGAGGTTGCTACTGACTATAATGTTTAGTGTGGCTCTCTTTCCTTTGGAATTTAAGAGTTTCCTAGAGGGTATTTCATTTTTTATCTGCTTACAGCTTTTATATTTATCTCAAACTTCCTGAAATCACTTTATAAGCTCCTTATTTAAAATTAGGAAGCGAGGTGGACTGCCAAAGCGTGGAGATTCAAGTTAAGCATCTGAGTGTCTATTTTTGTGTAGATTTCCCTCGAAGTCTGAGGAAGAGAGTGGGGAAGTGATCCAAGCAAAGGACACCTGGCATTAAGTTAGCTACCACAATGGACATCCAGATCTTAACACCATGGGGAAACTCTGAGAAGTATGTAAAATACATGCTTCAGCATGATCCCATCGAGAGTTGAGGGAGCTAGGATACTTATATACCATCTCCCAAGAGTTATCGGTTGTGGACTGCTACTAGGAGGTGTTAATTCCCTGACACTTCTGGCCTGCTGTGTCTCAGGCTACAGTCTTTCTTAGTTCTAGAAGCCCTGTGGCACAGATGCAGCTACTGACAGTTGCAAGTCCAGGCTGGAACACACTGTCACAGTGTCAAGATCTGAGAGACAGCTTGGCCCAAAACACGATGGTATTATTTCTGGAACAATACATAACTGTTTTTGAAGATGAGAGAGTGATCAGAGTTTAAAGGATCCCTTTATGGGGGAAGGTGCAAGAGAGTAGCTGATAATTTGGAAGCATGGAAGAGTCATTCGATCTGTCCTGGTCCTTTGGGGCAGCACTTCCTGGGTAGGGTCAAGCCAGTTGCACAAAGTTGGCGATACAGACTTCTAGCTGCCATGGAGGTAGACATGGTTTCTAGGGGGGAACAGGGTATTATTGTCCTTAATTTTGGAATATTACAAAAAAAAATCTTTTCCCTAGAGATTTGACAAACAGCTGTCCTTCCAGTTTAATTCCATGTTGTCCGATAGCCTCCAGATTTGACTGGGAGTTGTTATGGACCGAATGCCTGCGTGCCACCCTCACCCCTTCCTGAATTCATGTGTTAAAAATCTTAATTTCCAGTATGATGGCGTTAAAGGGTGGTGCCTGTGGAAAATAGGTCATAAGAGTGGAACCCTCATGATGGGATTAGTGTCCCTATAAGAAGATACTTGAGAGAACTATCTCTCCCCTCATGCCCCCCCGCCCCCGCCCACCATGTGAGGATACATGAGAAAATGGCCATCTCCACCCAGGAAGCAGGTCCTCATCGGACACTGTGTCTGTAGGCAACCTGATCTTGGACTTCCCAGCCTCTAGATCTGTGAGAAGTAAATGTTTGTTGTTTAAGCCGCATAGTCTGTTGTATATTTGTTATAGTAGCCCAAACTGACCTAGACAGGAGCTTTGGTTTAACATAAAATCCAGCTTAAAAGATATTCTGTGCTTCATAAACCTTGCTTTTTGAGGAGTAAATCTCAATCTTATTCTCCTTCTCCCTCTCTCTCATACTGTCTTTTAACCTCTCCAATTTCAAGTAAAGATTCTAGCCTCTAGAACACCCAGCCAAGCTTCATTACCCAGCTCGATGAGCCTGACCCTGCAGGGAGCTGGGTATTGCCGAGGCTCCGAGATTCTCGACTGTTTCTGCAAGGCTCGCGGGTTTACAAACACAAAGGCCCACCCAAAGGCATATGGCCCTCAGATGCTGTTTCTCTCCCCCCTCTGGAGCTGACTTTATTTTCATAGAAATCTAAATCATATGTTTCTGTTTCATTCATACCAAATTCCTAACAATGTTGTTTCCTCGCAGCCTTTTGAAGTTATGAGAGCTTTATGGATAAATTCCACAAGTGTGTATTTTTGTGCTTTCATTCTCAAACTAGCTTTAGAAACATCCATGCTTCATTTTCACAGAACCAGTGACCTCAGAAGAGAAGAGATTTAGGTTTTTGTGTGGTTGAGGCCTGGGAACTCCTCTATTCCCCAGATGTGGAGAAGCTTCTGTGATCGCATTTCCTCCTTAGCCTTCTCCCTGTCTGCACCATTGCCCAGCTCCTGGAAATCCCTGTGAACACTGGGGACTGATTTTTCCCCCCTGGGAGGGCTCTGGTCTAAGCTTCTGATCCTAGAGAACACGCTTCTCCTGAAAATGAAAAGTGAGCACCAGCTCCAGACAATTACTAGAGCCGATCCAAAAATTCACAGTGTTCTGTGTCATCCTAGTAGATGAAATATCTGAACATATGGACTGTCTGCAAAACTAGGCTGGCAGCTTTCCGTGCCTTGAGACTAGGCAGGGACTGTATCTTATTAACCTTTATTCTACTACAGTCAAGCAGGGCCTGGCATACTGGAGGTACTTGATGTTTAAAGAATATACAGATGACTACTCGGTAGATAGGGAAGATATGAGTATATTACGTGACTGTACATACATATTCATGCATGCGCTCATCCACTAATCTCTTAAATTAACATAGCTTGATAAAACAGAGTTCTAAAATAAATCAAGGTGAATATTTTTTCACTACTTAGGGCAAGAAAAAGACTTCCTCCCCCTGTAATGCTGCTGTGGTCTGAATGCTCGTGTTCCCCAAAATTCATATATTGAAACCTAATGCCCAAGGTGATGGGTTTAGGGGGTGGAGCCTTTTGGGAGGTGATTAGGACATGAGCATGGAGCCCTCATGAATGGAATTAGTGCCCTTGTAAAAGAGACATCACAGAGCTGGCTCATCCCTTCCACTATGTGAGGACACAGAGGGAAGCTGCAGCCCGGCAGACAGCCCCCACCTAAACCCAATCCTGCCGGCACTCTGATCTCAGACTTCCGTCCTCCAGACTGTCAGAAATAAATTTTTGTTGTTTATAAGCCACCCAGTCTGTGGTGATTTGCTATAAAGCCGCCCAAACAGACTAAGATAAATGCTTAGCATAAAATCAACCTAAGTTATATAAATATTCGATGTTCGTCAAAGTGAGAAAAGCTGAGCTAGTTTAGAGCAGTGATTTTCAACCTTTTTCATCTCATGGTACACATCAACTAATTACTAAAATTCTGCAGCACACCAAAAAATATATTTTTTGCCAATCTGACAAAAAATAGGTATAATTTTGATTTATTCACATCAGATGGCTACTGTTGTGTTGTCCGTTGTCATTTTTAATTTGGCAATCTAAGGGAAAGAGGTCAGTGCCCTCGATGAAATAGCCAGGTATTGCATGTTTTAAAAATTCTTGCCGCGCACTGGTTGAAAATCACTGCGTTAGAGTAATGCTAGCTGCTGAAACAAACGCTGAGCTTTGAGACGTTTAACATGGCAGAGTTTCATGTCTCACGCCCATAACAGTGCTGGCAGGTAGAGATCAGTAAAGCAGCCCCCTGCCTACGGCTGTTCAGGTACCCAAGGTGATGGAGGCTTCGCCGTCTTCAGTTCCCTGGGAGTTATTTCTATTCCAGCCAACGAGAAATAAGAGCATGGATGAGACCCACAAAGTTTTACGAGCGGCCCAGGAAGTGGCATCGCTTCTCTGGACACTCCATTAGTGTGCATGGTGACACCCAGCTGCGCAGAATGTGGTCCCTGGCTGAGTAGCCACTTCCCAGCGACAGCTCTACTCAGGGAAAGGGAGCATTAATTTGGGGGGCAACTATCAGCCTCTGCCATAACCAAGAAGCAAGTTTCAGCCCAAATTCCCAAAATTGATGGTGACGTAAAATGATGGCATTAAGAAATCAAGCAACAGGGCCTGGGAAGGGATTGTCCCCAGGGACATGCCTGCCTTCCCCCCGCACCTCTCCCCTGGCAAACGCTGAAGCAACAGCGAGCAGGAAGCCCATCTTTTCAGGGGGTTGTCTTAGGTAGGTGGGAGGAGCTATTCCCTCTGGGACATGAAAAGTGTCTCATGCACAGTGTTTCTGTTTAATAACATTAAGAAGTACTTTCTAAATGCTTTACTTTCTTTTTATTTTATTTCTAGGAATTTTTTAAAGCTAGTGAAAATGCAGAGGATAAAGTAAAAATTCTATGGGTTTGAATTTTAAAAATGACTTTCAATGATTCTTTGAAATCATTGAAATCAGCTGTTCTTTAAAACTGCAGACTCGGATATGGTTAATATTCAATAGAAGTGGTAACTAACTGGAAATGGTAGTTGTTTTGTTGGTTATTAGACTATCGCAAACTTCCTTTCTGCTTCCGAAATGGTCTCTTCTTCATACACAAATGTCAAATAACTGGTGGAGTATAAAATAGAAACACAGAGCTCATGCATGGCTAAGTGTATTTGTAATCAAAATGATTCAAATAATGATAGGAACTAACTTACTCTGTACTTGCCAAGTGTCAGGAAGTAACTTAATTATTTTACTTACATAGATAGGCTATTTGTCTCTTTATAAGTTAAGTACTCAGGATCATTTTACATATGGGATAATTAAGGTACAGAGAAATTAAATAATTTGCTCTAGGTTACAAAGTAAAAAAAAACATAACCCCACTCCCACCTATTTCCCACAGATGACTGAAAAAGGCACACTAATGCCAACTGCTACGGGATAACGGGTTTGGGTGGGGGAAGGCTCAAGCAACAGTAGACATCTGGCATTAATAAAATACAGATTTTGTCTTACCACATAATATTTTCTTTGTTTGCTTTTTACATTTTGGTACCATGTATGCTTTATACATTACAGAATATTCTAAATACCTTTCCAAGCAGTTTAATTGCATTGTTCAATCTGAGGGAATTCAACTAGTTAGTGGGAAATAGCTGTTTGCTGTCATTTACATGGAAATAAAAGCAGAAATTCAGAGCAGTGGGGACTAAAAGATATGTGGGTTAGTCCAGGGCACAAAGGTATATTCCTTTAATGACAAAAACACTTCAATAAACTAAAAATAGAAGAGAACTTCATCAACCTGCTAAAGAGCATCTATGAAAAACTCACAGCTATCATCGTACTTAACGATGAATGACTGAAAGCTTTTACCCTAAGATCAGGAACAAGACAAAGACACCTGCCCTTGCCACATCTACTAAACATTGCATCGATGCTTCTACTCAGGACAAGTGGGCCAGAAAAAGAAATAAAAGACCTACAGGTTGGAAGGGAGTAAGTAAAACTGTCCGGATTTGAAGATGATATGATATTGTATACAAAATACCTAAGGAATTCCTTAAAAAACTGTTAAAACCAATGAACAAGTTCAGCAAGGCTGTAGGATACAAGAGAAATGTATAATAATAAATTGTATTTCTGTACACTGGCATCAAAACTCTACAAATGAAATTAAGAAAATAATTCCATATAATACCATTAAAAAGAATAAAATACTTAAGAATAAATTTAACTATAAACATAATACTTGTACACTGAAAACTATAAAATATCATTAGAAGAAATTAAAGAAGACCTAAATAAAGGGAAGGATATCTATATTCATAGATTGGGAGAATTAGTATTGTTAAAATGTCAATACTTTCCACACTGGTCTATGGATTCAACACAATCCCTATGAAAATCCCAGCTCCCTTTTTTGCAAAAATTGACAAATTGATCTTAAAATTTACAGGAAAATGCAATGGACCCAGAAGAACATAAAACAATCTTTAGAAAATGATAAGTTGAAGGATTAAAACTTTTTGATTTCAGAAACTTAAATCAAGACAGGCTAGCATTGGCATAAGGAGACATAAGCATCTATGAAATATAATTCATAGTTTAGAAATAAACCCTTACATTTATGGTCAATTGATTTTTGACAAGATTCCAAGAAAATTCAGGGGGAAAAGGATAATTATTTCAATAAATGGTGCGGGGACAAATGGATAATCACATTCAAAAGAATAAAGTTGAACCTCTACCTCACACCACATAAAAAAATTAACCCCAAATAGATCAAAGACCTAAACATAACAGCTCAGATTATAAAACTCTTGGGAGAAAAAGAACTAAATTTTCATGGCCTTGGATATAGCAATGGCTTCTTAGAGATATGACACTAAAAGCACAAGCTATAAGAGAAAAATAGATAAATTTGACATTATCAAGATTAAAAATTTTTATACTTCAAAGGACTCCATGAAGAAGTTTAAAAGACAACCCACAGACTGGGAGAAAATACTTGCAAATTATGTATCTGATAAGGGACTTGTATCCAGAATATGTAAAGAATTCTTGATACTTAAAAATACAAAGACAAATAAACCAAATAAATGGACAAAAGATTTGACTAAATATTTCTCCTAGGAAGACACATATATGGTCAAGAAACAAGTGAAAAGATGCTTAAGATATTAGTCATTAGGGAAATGCAAATCAAAATCACAGTATGATACCACTTTATAGCCATTAGGATGGCTATAATGAAAAAGACGATAAGAATGACACACATGGAGAACAGGGACCCTCATACACTGCTGGTGGAAATGCTAGACAGTATAGCTGCTTTGTAAAACTGTTTGGCAGGTCCTCAAAATGTTAAATATAGAGTGGCCATATGACCTAGCTCTTCTATCCTTAACTGTATCTGTATGAAAGTTGTACATGAATGTTTGTAGCAGTATCATTAATAATAACCCAAGGTGTAAACAACTCAACTGTCTAACTGATGAATGGATGAACAATATGTGGTGTTGCTATACAATGGCATGTTATTTGGCAATAAAAAGGAATGAAGTATTGAAACATGCTCCAACATGGATGGGCCTTGAAATATGCCAAGTAAAAGTAACCATTCACAAAGACCACATATTATGTGATTTCATTTTTAGGAAACATGGAAAATCGGCAAATCTATAAAGACAGAAAATAGATTAATGTTTGTCAGAGGTTGGAGGAAGGGAGGAATGGGGAGTGACTGCCAACAGGTATGAGTTTTCTTTTCTTTTTGGGGGTGATGAAAATGTTCTGGATTTAGTAGTGATATTTGCACAACTTTGTGAATACACTAAAAAGCACTGATTATACACTTGAAAATTTTAAAAGTAAATTTTAAGGGTATTTTCCTTTAAAATTATTAGATATTCCATAAGGGAGGGGAAAGGTGGTGCAAACAGTATTTGCCAATGAATTCCAAGTCCTTTGGGTTATTCTGTTCCTTAAAATACTTGCCTACAGATTACTCAGGCTTGTTTAGACAATGGCGTCTGATAGAATTTTGAGGGAATCATTCGGTTTGTTATCACCATCTCATATTTCCCACGTGGCCTGTCAGTTGATCGATGAATTGGCCTTGATAGGGCCCAACAACTTTTAAAATTTACTTTAATAAAACATCTTCTTACTAGGAACAGAAGTGGGAGCTGGGTGTTCCGGCAGAGTCAGACAATCACCTACCTGCTAAATAAATCCTAACTATAAAATTGATGGCAGGAATCACCTACTTTAGTTATTTCATTTTTCAGAGAAGGAAACCAAAGTCCAAAGAGATTGTGACTTGCCCACAATCATAAGCTAGTTAGAAGGAGCACCCCAGTGCAGGCCAAAATCTCCTCCCAGGTGAAGGCGGGCCCCCACTCCACTTCCTCTGTGGGTGCCCAAACAGCTGGGGCCCAATGAGGAAACCAGAGGCAGTATTATGGAGTTCAGCAGATGGAATTTAACACAAACAACTGGTGACAAAGGTGTATAAGCCAGAAAGCCTCCAGGACCTGGTGAGGCAAACCGGAGAGCAGCAGCAGCTGGAAGCAGCTACTACTTTTGGGGCCAGGAGGACAGAGGAAAAAGATGGTGTGAGCAAGATGGGAACTGGGGCCGGCCACAGGAGTGGGTCCGAGGAAGAGAAGGTTGTTGTCAGGAGCTAGAACAGCAGAGGAGACACAGGCACTGTAGGGAAGACTGCCTGATGGACAGAGAAACTGGGTAATAAATACTCTGGCTTCTCCCTTCCTCTCCACCTTCAAACTCTACTATGCCTCCCACTGGCCATCTGTAGCAGAAAGCCAGTGAGGAATGGAGCCTGGGAAATGTAGCATCTGGAGGGAGCTACAGAGAGTGTGTCTGAGCTCAAATGGGCAAATGACTTGAATGGATTCCCTGGAGGAAATTACTAGCATTTTTGTATCTTTCATTTTCCATAAAATATTTGTATTGAAATAAATTTCTTTTAGATTCTCAAGGGAAAAAAAGCATCATCGTAGGCAAAGAATTATTATGTTGTATTAGGACATTTACAAATACATTTATAATTTAATGTAAAATTGTTGATCTCTTTCCTGAGGACAGCCTAATGAAGTAGGTCAGAATTTTTATTTTAGAAGGAAGAAAGTAGGGCCAAGACAAAATATGTCTCTAACAGAATTCCAAGGCCCAGGCCTAAGGTATGTCCTTGGGGCAGGCTTTGTCCAGTGAACCCCAAATTAGAGGGCCACTGCTATGACGCCATCATCCGAGTGTGGAGGCTCATCCCCTCCGAACCCCCCCTCCTATCACTAGCAAAGTGCCATGGGGTGGCAAGGTGATGGGAGCAGCAGTGGGCCCCAAGAAGACCCAAACTCTGTTCTTAGTATTGAACAAACAGGTACAATATCAGAAATGTTTCTTCATCTTTTTGTGTCCCTGTTTCCTTATTTGTAGCACTGGAAATAAAAGTTTTGTCTTTTTCCAACTCTCAAGGTTGTTGAGGATCAAGAACAATAATGGCTGTGGAAAGTGGGGAGGCAGATACAAGCCAGCATTAGCATTATCACTAATGTGCTTCATCTACCGCAATGATCTGAGCCAACATTGCCACAAAAAGCTGTCTAGTTTTTCTGTATCCTCCATTGCCTATTTCACAAAAGCCAGGTAGGTTATAAATAGAGATGCATTTGTGCATTCAGGGGCAGGTAGAGAACCAATTTGGCCTGTATTTACCACTGGAAGCTAGTCTTAGAGAGGGAATTTTGACTTAAGGATGGTTGATACCTTCTTGCTACTCATGAAATCATGCTTTATTGAACCTGTGAGGTTGGAGATTCAAATATATTTCTCTTCCTGGTTTGGGCAAAGACCTCCCAAGAACTAAAAACCAACACATGACCTGTCATCAGCTGAAAAGCTTCCTCCAAAACCATGAAACCCGTATACCAGAAGATTTCTCTGAGTTCTAAGCAGAATCCTTGACATTATTCAGAAGTGACAGAGCAGTGCACGCCAGCTGCTTAGCTGTCCACCGAGGCTGTTCGGAGGGGGTTTTGCTGTTTTTCTGAGTTTTGGTTTGGGACTTAGCCAGGACTTCACAGCAGACCATATCCTTTCTATCTTACCCAAAGGCATCTCATTATTAATAACAATAACTGATATATTTGGTACCTGCCATGTGCAAGTCACTTTAAACAGTGTATTGGCCACTTCATAAAATCCTACCTAGTGGCAATAACATACCCATTCTACGGAGGAGAAGACGGAGGAGAGGTTCAGTGATTTGCTTGAGGAGGAGCGAAAATTCAAGCCCATGACTAGCTGACATCAGAACCCGTGTTCTTCCCACCTCACCGTACCACTGCCTGGCGCCACTGAAAGTCAACTCGCTGCCGCTTTCTAGCTCCCTGTCCCCGAGCCAGACTTGGTGTCTTACTCCTAGTAAAAGGAATGTGATGGAAGGGTGTGTTACTTCTGAAAAGCACGGCCACTTCCCACTCGTTCTTTCTCTTGGATTGTTTGTTCTGGCAGGGTTGCGACTTAGCTCTGGGACGGGGACCACGCCCTGGTGGCAGAATACCCTCCTCTCCTTCCTAGCCCCTGTCCTGGGACCCTTAGTCATCCTCATACTAGTCATCACGATAGGGCCATGGGCCATCAGAACAATAGTTAGTCAACTAGAGGGGGCCCTGGTGCGGAAAACTACCAGTCGCATCCTCATGCTCCAACAGCAACAGGAGCAGAGAACCCCATTTCTGGGTGCAGAGACAGACGAAGACACTGTCTAAGCACCCACAGTGGGGAATGTAGAGGGAGTCGGGGCCGATACCAAGGATGAAATGAAATGTTATCTGCCCTGCTGCAGGTGTTGAGACGCTATCTGCCCTGACTAATGCTGTAAATGTTTCTCTCCCACTTCTGTAAGCCCCTTTGTGCCAAATCTATACTACTCCTCCCAATACCCTCCCCTGCTTAGCCCAGCATAAAAGGAATGCGGGACTATTGTTCTGGGCTCAGAATTTGGAGTTTGTCTCCTCTGGGCCCGTGCACGAAAATAAAGATCGTGCTCCTAACCCCTCGGTGTCTGGTCGTTTCATTTTTCCGTAACAGCAGAAACCAGCTGCCATGTCATGAGGGCACTGAAGCAGCCCCGTGCAGAGGTCCACATGTAAAGGACCCGGACTTACTGCCTACAGCCAGTGAGGACCTGCCCTGTGAGGGGGCCATCTTGGAAGTGACCCTGCAGCCTGGTCATGCCCTTGGCTGACTGCAGTCTTGACCACAGCCTGGGACAGACTCCAAGCCAGAACCACTCAGCTAAGTGCAGGGTGACTTGCAAACACAGTGTGAGCTCATGTTTATTGTTGTCTTAAGCCAGCAAACTATGGAATAATTTGTTACACAGTCATGGATAACTAATACAACCTCCTACATTGATGTGCTAATTTTCTCATACTTTTCTATCCTACTGAACTTTTTCTGTCTCTTTTTAAATTTATTTCCTAAGGAATTTCCTTGATTTTATCTTCGGCTCTTAATTTTAGCTATCATATTTGCAATTTCTAATGTTCTTTTTTGTGCCGATTGTTTCTTTTTTGCACATAACCTGTCATTGTTCTAAGAATCTTCTATCTCTTGAAAAATGTTAGTGATTTTTAAAGTATTTCCCCTCTATTCTTTGTATTGGCCCGGATTCTTCCAAGTCCTTTTATTTGTTTCTCTCTCGCATGGGAAGTTGTCCTCAAATGTCTGCTGAGTCTTGCTTATCCATTCATATTCTAAAAACAGGCTGTAGACAGATGGTCAAACACTCCGTGAACTGTCTTCGTGAGGTCTGCAGGTTACCAGTTGGTGATTTCACTAGAGAACAACAGGTGGATCACCAGTTCCTTATAGTAAACAAATCAACATCGATATCTAATCCACTTTTCTCTGGTTTAAGTATTTAAAGAAGGAGTCCTCCAAGCTTCTGCCTTGGGGGTAACCTGGCTATGTGGTAAATACAGTGGTTTGAAAATTTAGCACAGCACTACCCAGAGGGAGAAGAAATGTAGTTTATATTCCATTGTCGATCCAAGCCTGCTTCTCTGGCTTCCAACATTATTATTGCAGGAAGAAAATGAAAATTCTGTCAGTTTTTTCCAGGTTACATAGTCCTAATCTGATAGGTTTCTTTGGATAAACGTTCAGTTTTCAGAGCTCCTTCCTCAGCACCTTCCCGAGAATGAGTCTGGATTTCCAGGAGGAGGCGTAGCCATGTGGGTTAAAGGCTGCGGATCCCTGTGCGACCATCTGCACCTTCACTGCCCTCCAGTGAAGATTGGCAGGTCTGGATTTGTCCTGGACCTACTGTCTGCTGAGGTGTGACAGTCTCTCCTGGCATTTTTGAGCCACTATGTGGCTCTTATTACTGGATTTCATTGTACTAACCATTTATACTTTGTTTTAAAGTCCCAGCACACTGTCACCTCTGTGTTTCTGAGCTAACAGGGACTGGGGGTCCAACTATATGGCCTCAGGGTCCCTCAGTGACAACCTCCTACCACCAATCCTGAGCTAACAGCACCCCAACACTGTGTGAGATGTGGCTATATAAGAACCTTCTCCCAGATGTTGCAGGAGCTTCATACCAGGCAACCATGAACCCTGAAGTTCTGCTTCTGCTCAGCCCACTTAACACGCCCTGTTCTAGAATTCTGGTGCGGAACAGGGAAAACTGAATACCAGCGCCTGCCAGTTTCCCCTAACTCAGCTCCCCACCCTTTACCCTCTTCTCCAGAAATGGCAAGAGATTTGCATTATTCTTCCCACTCACAGACTTTCCCTGCTTCACAAATTCTTCCCACTGTAGGGGACATTCCCTCCCCCCTCCCTGTGGGGCTGGAATGGGGAATATTACAAGGAAACTTTCTGAGGAGTAATCCCCTGTCACATTTCAAAATATTTTCTGTGTAACACATTCCGTGCTACAAAATGACCATCCTTATAGATGCAGCTTTGCTGACATTTAGGAAATTGCTGGGCTAAGGGCCATGAACAATATGGAGGCTTTTGGTGCATATTGTCAATTGTTGAGAAGGAATAGCATAATAACCTATTATCTTCCATTACAACAATGCGGTTAACTTAATCTGTTTATCCTGAAGACAGCATGAATTTGAGTGAGATTCTGAACCTGTACCTAGAACAAATAATGCTCTTGGGGGTGGGAGTCGTCAGGGCTAACCCTGAAGCTCAGCAGCTGACACTGGGGCTACAGCAGAAACCTGAAGTTTAGGAGCGGAAGTCCAAGAAGACAAGAAGTCCTAAAGGGAAAGGTGGGCACAGTTTTAGTCTTAGTCACCACTAAGAAAAGTGCCAGAAACTGCAGCCCAAAGTGACTATGATCGTTTTCGAAGATAAAACCTTCCTGCATAGTTTCCAGAAAAAGAATTTAAGGGGAAAAAAAACCAACAACACACTTCTCACCTGCAGCTCTGACCATTTTGTTTCTTAAGCCTTTTCCCTGCAATGGTTTTTATAAATCCTTAAGTCCTGGACTCTATATGGATGGTCTTGGCTTCCAGTTAGTCACCCCTAGTTTGGTAAATTCCTAAAATAGCAATAAACCTGCACTATTCTTAAGTGATGTTGATTGGATAAGATTGAAAATTCTGTCTTCATAAACTCGCTCTTTGGCAAGAAGCAGTGAATATAAGCATCCAGCTACTTCAGGAAACCCACATGTATCTCTGGACACTAATCAAATCAGAACCTCTGGAGTGGCACTGAGGCATTGGCGTTTTTAAATATCTATCTACCTATCTTTAAATTAATAAACATTTTTTTTGGAGCAGTTTTAAGTTTACGGAAAAATTGAGTGGAAAGCCCAGAGAGTTCCCAGATACCACCTGCTCCCTCCCCAAAGTGTCCCCTATTATCAATATCTTGCATTGGTGTGATACATTTGTTAACAATCGATAAGCCAAAACTGACATATTATTAGCTAAAGTCCATAGTTTACGTTAGGATTCACTATGTTGTATATTTTAATGGGTTTTGATAAAGGCGTAATGACATGTATCCATCAATATAATACTGTACAGCACAGTTTCACTGCTCTAAAAATTCCCTACTTATTATTCACTGCTTTACTTATTTCTCCCTACCGTCCTCATCCCCTGGCAACCACTGATCTTTTTACTATCTTCATAGTTTTGCCCTTTCCAGAATATTTTATTGTTGGTATCAGAGAGTATGTAGCTTTTTCAAATTACCTTCTTTCACTTAGCTACATGAATGAGTATTTAAGGTTCCTCTATGTCTTTTCATGGCTTGGTAGCTCATTTCTTTTTTATCTATGAATGTAATATCCCATTGTCTGGATGTGCCACAATTTGTTTATCCATTCACCTGTCGAAAGCCTCTTTGTTGCTTCCAAGTTTTAGCAATTCTTAATAAAACCACTATTAACATTCATGTACAGGTTTCTATATAGACCTGAGTTTTCAGTTCATTTGAGTAAATGCTAAGGAGTACAACTGCTCGATCATATGGTAAGAGTTACGTCTAATTTTGTAAGAAACTGCCAAACTGTCTTTCAAACTGGCTGTACCATTTTTCATTCCCACCAGTATGAGAGTTCCTATTGTACTACATCCCCTTCAGCACTTGGTTTTGTCAGTGTTTTGGATTTTAGCCATTCTGATAGGTATATGAGGTCTGTCCAGAAGGTATCCAGCCATGTAATGTGGAAAATAGAGACATTTATTGAACAAGGTACAAGATACAAGAAACATTGTACATAGGACAATGACGCCTCAGTCCTCTTCAAAGTAGGCACCTTGGGACCTCACACAGTTCTCCCAATTGTTATCAGCTGCCTCAAGGTATTTTCCTGAATCTTATCAATGGTCTGAAATTTCTTTACTTTCAAAGGTGATTTTAGTTTTGGAAAAAGCCAGAAGTCACAGGGGACCAAATCTGGGTTGTTGGGGGGCTGAGTCACCTGGGTGATTTGATGTTTTGCCCAAAATCTGCCTAGACGTGATGTGTGAGCTGGTGTATTGTCATGACGAAGTTGCACCAGTTTCCCACAGTTGCGGCCTTCTGAATCTTCTGAATAGTTTCTGCAGAGGAATGTTCAAGCTTAAGGTAAAATCTGATGCAGATTCATTGCCCTACTTGCTCAGTCATTTTGCATGTGACGGCCACACAGCACACATGCTTACTCAACAGTGTCTATCGTCCCCACTGACTGGAACAGTGAAGCTGTCTTTGCTCACGCATGTGCATTCTGGTGCTCCTTGGCCGCCAGGTTACCTCAGTGTCATGCAAAACATTCTTACTATATTAACAATGGCCGAACTTTTTCTGGGTAGACCTTCACATAGTGATATCAAATTGTTTTAATTTTCAATTCCCTAATTACATGTGATGCTAAGTATTTTTTCACATGCTATTTTACCATCCATATATCTTCTTTGGTGAGATATCTGTTCAGATCTTTTGTCCATTTTAAAATTTTTGTTGTGTTGTTGTTGTTGTTGAGTTTGAAGCGTTCTTTGTGTACTCGGAATACAAGTCCTGTATCAGATATGTGTTTTACAAATATTTTCTCCCAAGCTATTGCTTATCTTTTCATTCTCTTAACAGCGTCTTTTGCAGATTAGTAATTTTTAATTTTGATAAAGTCCAATTTCCCAGTTTTTTCTTCAAACAAACTGCCAGGATTGAGATCCAATGACCAAAGAAAAAATGACCAGAGTAAAGACGGCCCGGCTGCATTTTTATTTCCCCATTGATCTCAAGGGCTGTTTCCCTGGGAAATTCAGCTCCATAGATCATGGGAAAAGTGGGATATATTCCTATCATATCCTTTTTGCAGATGTCTGTCAAAATGCACATGAAGTCATGAGAAATAGAAATGGTCAAGCTGACCTGGAGTTCAAACCTCCTATGGTGGCAGAGAGACTGGGTAATCATACAAAGTGACAGCAAGATGAGGAATAGAAGGGAAAGTGTGACAGACATCATGTCATGGCTGTACTGTTTGCCAGCAATGTTAGGGGCTGAAGGCTCTCCCATTAATAGCCGTTAACATGGGCTGTGCTTCCCTCGGCCTGACCTGAATTTGTATTATTATTTTTCCCCATAAACTTGCTTTCTTTTCCACAAGATGAGATTCATTGTGAGACTAATGACATCTTTCTAATTACTTTTTAAAATATCCAAAATATGTGAATATTTCACTATTAATAAATATAGAGTGAAGGTAGGGAGCCATGAGTATAAATGCAAAAGTACATGAATGGGGATGTGACATTAATTACATCCTCATTGCTGTGCAGCCGTAACCACCATCCATCTGCAGCTCCTTTTCATCTTCCTGAACTGAAATTCTGTACCCATTATACACTAACTCCCCATTTCTCTCCCTCCTCCAATTCCTGGTGTCCACCATTCTACCTTCTGTCTATAAATTTGCTCGTTCCAGTGGAATCATCCAGTATTTATCCTTTCGTGTCTGATTTATTGCACTTAGCATAATGTCTATAAGGTTGATCCACATTGTAGACATATCAGAAAAGGGAATTTCATCCCTTTTAAAGGCTGAATAATAATTCCAGTGCCTGTGTGCATATGCATCTTTTCATATATGAATGATGATGCTATAAACATGGGTGTACAAATGTCTGTTCCAATCCCTGTTTTCAGTTCTTTTAGGTATATACTAGAAGTAGCATTGCTGGGTCATATGGTAATTCTATGTTTAGCTTTCGGAGGAACTATCATATTGCTGTCCACAGCGGCTGCCCCATTTTACAACACCACAATGCACATCCACACCAACACTTGTTTTTCAAATTTGTTTTTGTTTTTGTTTTTTTTTAAATTCTAGGCAGCCTAATGAATGTGAAGTGAAATCTCATTGCGGTTTGATTTGCATTTCCTTAATGATTAGCGATATTATTTTTTCATGTGCTTATTGGCTGTTTGTATATTTTTTTGGAGAAATGTCTATTCAAGTTCTTCGCCCATTTTTCAATTGGGTTGTTAGTTTTTGTTTGTTGTTGTCACTGAGTGGTAGGAGTTCTTTATATATTCTTGATATTAACCTCTCATCAGCTACATGATCTGAAAATGTCTTTCTTCCATTCTGTGAGTTGTACTCTTTTGATTATACCCCACACACATACAGTTTAAATTTTAGCCACCCCAACTGGGACAGATGCCCCTGCTATTTTTTCCTGATTACGTCAGGGACCTGTCTCTGGGTAGACCCATCTTTTCGAGGAAGGGCTATAACCTCTCAACTCTTTTAGAGTAAACAATAGGAAATCATTTGTCAGTGGATTACCCTATGACTTTGAATACCTTGTTAGCTATCAGTTCAAGCCAGTCCCATTCTGTTTGGATGATTCATTTATTGCATTTATTTTGCATAGCAATTAGCTCACATTTTTACTATTAGCCTCTTAGAATAGTTAGACATATAAGAGAAAATAAAGTGATTGGATTTTTCCTTTTAAACCTTCAAATCCCTAAGTCCTGATTCAGGGAGGTGGGCGTCATTCAACCATCTAACAGTCTCTGAGGGGCTAGCCATAGGCCACATGGATGTGCTGTTCATCTCCGAGCTCAGAAAAGTGACACCTACCACCTAAAAAATGAGCATCATTATTGTTGCTTCTCTCCAGAGGCAGGTTACACAGAATGTACAGGATTTACTTAGCATCTGCTGGGAGGAGAACCTAATTTTCTGTCCAAGCATTTTGGCATTTTTTTTCTCTCTTTTCCTCTCCAACATTCAAAAATAATTTTTCTTTAAATCATCATGCCTGATTCCCTGCTCAACCATCTCTGTTGCTACTGAACCTAGAAACACACCAGACATTGCGGTCTATGATGACCGGTTGACCATGAATGACAATTAAAAAAAAAATTGAGGCAGCATTTCTGAAAAATGATGACTTTAAGATCAAACTTGACATGAAGCTCTGATGTAGCTATGAAAAGTGGGAGCATATCCTTACTAATTATTAGAAGCAGAGTTAGTTACTGCATTTCATTGTAACACAAGGAAGACTTAGAAATCAATCAAAATGTCATTTTTTTTAAAAAACTTTTTTTTGGGTGTTGTTCAAACTCAAAAAGATTCCAACTTTAATCTGCTATGGGAGAGCTGATCTTCCAGCTGTCAGGCATCAAATGCATGTACTTCTACTGCATTTTTAAAAAGATAATAAATTTGATTATTAAGTTAAAGTTTTTATGAAAAAGAGTAAATTTCAATAGAAAGTTAATCACATCTGGCCAGGAAAAATGGTGAGCAGAAGACAGCTTTTAGATATACATATATATATTTAACCAATACATATAATATCGTGTATATACATGAATAAACCATATATTTCTCTTTTCTACTTAACAATATTTCATTAAATGCATTTGTTTGTGGAACAAACTCATAATTTCTTCATTTAGTTATCAGAATATTCCCTAGTTTTCATTTGGAAAGAAGAAATAGAAAAATATTTCTGCAATATTTTGGGGGTGGGGGTGGGGAGGGCTGCTATAGCCAGCAGCCAGAACCCTGGGTCTCTAAAAGTTTCTTTTAAAGCATTGCTAATGTTGTGACAATTGTTTTATTCTATTTGGTTTGCTTAAAAGTACATTTAAATGTACTTAACTACACCTTACATCTCTTTAGCCCTTCATTAGTAAGAAACGGCTGCATTGCTGGTCTCAAAAGGCCACCAGGGTTTTTGTTAGTTTTGCTAGTTTCTTACTTTTGAAAACAAACTCATAGATACAAACAAAAGAATGATGGTCACCAGAGGGAAAAGAGGACGGGGGAAGGCGGAAAGGATAAAGGAGTTCGGTAACTAGACTTCGGGTGGGGAGCGCACAATAAAGTACACAAACACTGAATTATAATCTTGTACATCTGAAAATTATATAATGTCATTAATCAATGTTACTCCAATAAATTTAACTTTAAAAAATAAAAATAAATTAAAAAAGCAAAAAAAGACCACTGGAGGGTCAAGTTTGCGATGGGCTAGTGTTGCAGAAGGTCACCACTATGATGTCACACAATTCCCTCTTCCCTCCCCCCTTTTGTTAGGGAAAACAAAACAAAACAAAACCAAGAGAACACAGCGTTTGCCTGGGGCCAGCCATGCCTCCGTCTGCTCTCCTTCCTGATGTGGAACACCGGCTGATGGACTGGATGACCTTTGCATTCTTTTTTCGTTCCCACATTCCGTGATTTTGTGGGAGACAGGAAAAGAGAATTGGAGCTGTTGTGACTATTGAAAATGGCAAAAATAAAAAAAATAAGTAACTGGAGGGCTTGGCCTAGCACTGATGTTTTAAATAATAATTTTGTTGGAATTTTAGCACAATGTCAGGGAACAGGAGGTTCAATTAGGACATTAAACAATGCTTTCATAGCAGTGGCTTAAAATCACATGCACTCAATACTTATTTCCATAAGAAGTCGGCAACAGAGAGGAATTTTTTAAGAAGAACATGACTGGGTTTCACTTCCGGTTCTAGTCTGGCGTCAACACGAAGCGCTAGCTAGTGTAGAGCTCGCGAGGGGCCACGTCAGGGGTGAAGTTGGATGCGGATGCGTGAGCATGAGTGTGTGCGCACGTGTGCGTGTGCTTGTGTGCTTGCCCCACGTGTCAGTCACTGTGTTGGTCCTTCCCTGAAACCTACAAAAAGGTTGTTAGGGAACACAGCTTTATTTTGCTCACTCTCAGTGGCAGTTTTTTCCCTTTTGCTTATGGCATCCAAGTGACCAGCTGGTCCTGTAGTTCATTCAGACCTGGTGAGATTTCAAATAACATCATTTGTCAGGGCTGCCAGTGGATGGTAGACATTAGTCTGTTTCAACATCTGGGAAGGAGAGTGTCACTGTTGTTTGTGGTAGAAAAAGAATGCCCTGGGAACTACAGCAGATTATGCATCACGGATCCAGCTCAGGAAACAGAGATAAGCCCAGGCTGGGTGTTTTAGCTTTTACCCCCTTCTCCAACCCCATTTTTATTGTTCTTTTAGAATCAGGACATTCATCCTTTTATTGGATCTCGTCTGATGTCTGATGTCGACACTAATTACTCTCCCTACATTAAATTCTCTGCAAACACTGAAATGCCTCCAAGGCTTCCATATGGAAGTAAGCCATCCACCCCATTTTTCTTGAGTTCTGAAAGTTAGAAGTTGTGGAGCCAGGTGCTCTCCATCCCCCAAGGCACCCTGGAGGATGCCAGGTTTAATGGCCTTTCAGTGTGACAGGGCTTCCCTCCAGCTTCATAAAATGCCCAAAGAAATGGCTCACCTTCAAAGGATAGTCTTTTCACTGGGGATTATTTCTCAGACTCTGTTGATTTTCTTCTGGATTTTTCTTGACCTCATTTTATCAGCTATTCTCCTTGCATCACAATTGTCATTATAGCTTTTTTTTTAATGGACCCTTCATTGTCCTCCCTACTCAAAAGCTGTACAGGCGCCAATCCAGTCTACACAGTGTTTCCAGACCAATGGAAATCTTTCCAACTGGCAATCTTTACACTCCACTGCGGGCTTCCCACAGCCTTGCAAATTGAGGGAAGAGCCTTTCCACGGCACTCAGACACTGTGCTGTGTGTTTAACCTATTTCCCCTCCCCGACAAATGCCCTGTCTTTGACGAGAGCCTGTGTCTTTCATTCTCATCATGCGCCATACTTTCCCCCCCTTTCCTCGTATTGTCTCCTTAGTTCATAATGGATCTCTAGCTCCCACCTCTACCTGCTCACAGTATGCCCACTTTCCATGCTTCAACTTAAACCGATTTTTGTCAAGATTTTCCTAGTCCCCCAATGAAATATGGCTCTATCCTTCTCAGAATCTCGACAGCATGTGCTCCTGTGAGTTTTATGGTGATCACATCTACTTTGTATTACAAGTTATTTGTGTTTCCGTCTTAGCCTCAAGGAGGGCAGGGCAATGTTTTCTAGTCTATAGTTCCCTGAAACCTGGCACACTACTTTGTATGCAGTATGCATAAACAAGTCAGTATGGTGGAATGAACCCCACGCTGATCATCAGACAGATCTGGAGTTGAGTATTAGCCATATGATCTTGGTAAAATCACATAAACTTTTTGAGACCTAGCAGCCCAAGTGTAAAGTGAGCATGGTAGTATTTTCCTTAAAGGGCTGCTGCATAGCTCATATGAGATGATATATGTGAAATACCTTTTAAAATTATGAGGTGGAATGTACATATAGATGTAAGCAGTAAATATTTTGCGAATTAAATTTGGAAGTTTGCAAAAAGTTTCCAAAAATCTCTAAGACACAGGCATTCTAATAACCCTCTAGGTTTTGCATTAGCTCTACCCACACTTATTATAACTTCTTTCTGATTTTACTCAAATAACTCTTGCAATTTGGTCTTTGATCACTAAATTAAAAAGACACAGGGAACTGCCCACAGTAGATTCCTGCCTCTCTCCAAGCAACTCCACCGTGATTCCACTTGACCGAGGACTACTGCTGTGTGAATGATTTGTTTTCATGGATTTTTAAATTATTGTGGATATTATTTTTAATCTTGGCATTTGTGTTTCAAGACCAGACATCGAATTGGGGCGGGCCAATGTGTGGCAAGTGGCTCCACAACAATGAAGGAGCAAAATTACAGAAGGAGTCTGGGTAGATGAATGGAGATGGATGGCACAGACTATGTCCACAGGGAGACAACACTCTTTCACCAAAGCCCGTGGGCAACCCATTTTTTCAGAGGGATACAGTAGCTTTTAAGGTCACCTTTACATTTTCACTAGAATTGAAGGCATTAGAAAGTGACTATTTTTATTTGCCCCTTCTCATTTCCTTAGGGCTGTTGTAAGAGCAAAAAAACCCCAAAAGCAAAACAAACAAACAAACAAGCAAACAAACAAAAAAACAAGACCAGATTCTGAAACACAGTACTTTATAAGTTATTGGCACCCAGATTTCAAGTTGGCATATGATTAATTCCCGGGCAATTGTGGCCAGCTTTTCAATTCCATAAACACAAAACCCTGTGGTATTTCAAAAGCCCGTGGTACTTGCCCTGGAAATGATTCTAGATTCTAGGCCATGGCAATTCTAACGGAACGGCCCACTGCCATTTCTGGGCCCCAGCTGGATTTAGAGAAAGCAGGGTTGGGGTCTGGGGTGGGACAGAGAGGAAGAAGGGAAAGTTAGCTACAACCTGATGAAGGAGCAGAGGAACCAAGTCGGTCTTTCCAGCTCCTTCCTTAAGGAGCTGAGATACATCATTTCCATCCATAGCCTCTGCTAGGGGCCAGGGATAGCATTGGCTACCATTCCAGGCAACCATTGGGTTGAATATCATGCACTGGGGTGACTTTTTTTTCTCCCCATGCCCTCCTTTTAACAGCCATCATCTGAATAAAATTGTTAGGCCTGGTTGAATAGTGGGGATTAGGGACATTCTTGATTCAAGCCAAGATTAAACAGGATAGAGAGGAGCAGACTGTGACAGTTGTCAGAGACACTGAAGAAACAAATCACTGGGACTAGACACAGTACCTCTGGTCACAGCCAATGGGTCTTTGGTCTTGGGTCCCTTGATCCCACCCTTGTCTATGAAGTCTACCAAAGAGTTGACAAGAAAAATCCACATTGAGAACCAGCAGCTGAATCCAGGTTGGACACCTTTTCTGAGGTTTGTTAGCAGTACAAGGGGACCACTGGATATTTTGTTATGGTAAACACAGGTAAACAGACACAGACTGATTGGTAGTTAGAATTCCACTTGATTAAAGTCTATCAGCTCTCTGTCATGTAGTTTACCATGGTTGGGTTGAGTTGCCAGATTTCTCCAAAACAACAGAGGACCATAGGGAAGACTGATTATATCATCATGACTTCTGTATGCTTCTCTGTAGCCCCATGTGCTCAATGATCTCTCCAGGTTGTGTCTATATCTAAGACCTATAACTCTATGAACTACTTCTATTTGTATTGCACATAAAATTGAAGGACCACATATTTCATTCTTGCTTGGCACATAAAGGATCAGAGAGGTTAATTTCATCTCTTAGGCAGGAAGACGGCATTCATTCTGAAACTAGACCTGGGGTATCTGTCGCTCAGGGGCCCATTGTCTCACCTTTTGTTGATCAGTAACATACATCAAAGGCAGGGTGAACATTTATTATCTAAATTGACAGTTTTGAGAGTGAAAGGGGACATGATTAATGATCATTTGGGACATCAGGCATGTACCATGACATATGGGTATTTTAGGTGTAGGAGGAAAGTAGGATCCATTTTTTATAAGGGCATCAACAGGTCTTAAACTTAAATTCTCCAAAATCTATGGGGTACTTTAAATTTACAAGCATTTTCATTGCTTGCCTCTTATAAAACACATCTGTATGGTTAGGTTGGCTGCCCCTGTACCCCAGAGGAGTATATGGTGGAGCTGCCCACCCCTGCCCCGGTGTGGCTAATCAGAAATAGAACAACCTTAAACTTCAAACGTGCCCCTTACCACCCCTCCCGTTAACACTTTAATCTCTGCTACCTCCCCAAAGCAATAATTATTTGATTGTTCAAAAGGAATCAGAGCCTCCGCAGAAACAAGTCTTTGGTGTGCCCCTGGGGTGCACCTTGTTTGGTTTGCCCCTGCCCTTCTTTCTAAGCCTTCTTTCTAACCTTTCTAATCTAACCTGAGAAAATTGTTATCTGAGGGCTGATTCTTGAACCACATGGAATCAAAAGACTCCTGTGACTTTGGTTCCTCAGCCATTTCTCACCGTGTGGGTATAATAACAGAGAGTAAGCCAAAATTGCAGGGTAGCCGTTTGCCTCCAAACCTGTGATTGTCTCATTTACCAAACAGCCTCTGGTCTTGGCTGTGAATTGTCTACTCCTGGAAGAGACACTGCAGCAGAGTAGTTAAGATCAATGGGCCTTGAATGTAGGCTTGGTTTAGCAGACGCTAACTAGCAGTACAAACTGCTTAACATTTTAAGCCTCAGTTTTCTGCAAAATGAAAAGCCATACATGTTTTAAAGAGATTTTGGGGAAGAATAAATTCAATATTGTTTGCAAAGCTCTCAGCTCCCTGCCTGGCCCGTCCTGAGCCTTCTTTGTCATGGTCCATGCCTTTCGCCCCAAGGCAGCAGACTCGACACTCAAGCAAGGGAGCTGCGCCCAGAGTGTAACTTGCAGAATGCAGGGCTCTGACTTGGTCATGACGTGGGCTTTCTCCACTTGCTTGTTTATTTCAAAGACTTGGACTTGGGAGGACTAAGCTAGACGAGAGTATAAAGGCTGAGAGTGCCCATTTCCCCTTTGCCCATGACTATTGAGATCATATTTTATGAACCCCAATTTAAAATATTTACTCTGACCATAACAAATAACGTTGCAACTGATAGCGTCTCATAAAATCCAGAGCGTGTGGTTCCCTTAGCCATTGTGTTTTTCATATAGTTGGCTCTCATAAATGTCTATGGAACAAATGAATGACTCGATCAGACATCATCACTATAATCGCTGGCATGTGTGTATATATACGCACACATACGAACACACACACACATATATTTATATCATTTCTGCATCCTGCTCTTTATGATATATTTGCTATTTGCTCTGTCAGTCAAGGTTCCAACAGGAAACAGATGGCCCTCATGTTGGAATAATTCAAGGAGAGCTTAATAAAGCCACTGTTTAAAAAAGCGTGGGTGGGATGGAAAGGAACTACAAGGGATACTCTTAACGGTGAAAGAGCTGTTGGTGCTCAGAGGCCCCAAGGGATGAGGGCGGGAGGAAGCCACAACAGGAACCTGGAATAAAAAGAGCATTTCCTAAAAAGACCGCCTTGACAGGAGAGTGGGATAAGGGCCTGGGCCTCCCCCTCCTCCCTGCCGCAGATCTCCTGCTCATTACTGCTGTGGGCTGAGCCCAGTGGGAAGCCGGAAGCCAGAGAACCCATGATGTACTTATCAATGGGCAGGCTGGGAAGAAGAATGGGGTATGTGGAAGGTATCGGGGACGCAGCTATCTCTGAAGTGCAAGGCACATTTTTAAGAGGACATTAAAATGGAAAAACATTGTCAGATGAACCTGTTCCCTACCTTGACTACCCACCATCTCCCCTTTCCTAGAACAGGGTGTTATCTCCCCTGAGAAGTCTTCCTTCTCCTTAACTCAGCACCTGAAGACACCTGAGTGCCCTTCTCTTAACTCCCTCCTTGCACTCCTCACATTCTAATGATTGGTTTCCTCCTCTAGGGCTCCTTGAGGGCCAGGACTGTGTCTTGGTCCTCCTTGTTTCTCGTACACGTAGCCCAGCAGCAGGTAGGCACAGAGTAGGTGCTCAGTCATTGTTTGCTGAATGAATAAACTTTTCATGAAAAGAAAGCAGGCTTGCCATTTGCGTCGGTTTTCTAGATTAAAACCCAGAATCAACCCCTTCCCCGGTAAGAACCTCTCTACTCTCTTAGAGGAGGAGGCACGAGAAGGCCCACAGAAAGAGATGAGCAAGTCCTGGGGAGCCTGAACATCTGCAGTGTGTCGCCAGTCACCGTGGGAAGCAGTGGACCAGCAGGAAGGAGGGTGGAGCGCCTCAGACCATAGAGCAGTGTCTGGGAAAAGGCAACTCTGTTCATGAATTCCTCGTGAAGGAACTTTGGGCATCCCTTAAGTCAACACTCAGATTTTCAGTAACTACCCTTCTCCTTCTGGAAGCTCTGACAAAAAAGATTCTGAAACCAAGAGCCTGTGTCCTGATAGAAGGGCTAGAGGCACTGACAGGACACTTGGAGAGCCTGGGCAACGGGAAAACCTCTGTACCAGACTTCTTCTTCATTGTTGTTCAGGTTGCTTTGGGTACTCTGTGTGCACGCATGTGTGTTTGTGCATGTACACACGTGTGTGTGCTCACATGTGCATGTGTGTTTAAGTGAATGCGTGTGCTAATGTGTGTATGTGACTGTGTGGGTATGTGTGCATGTGTGTTTGTGTGTATGTTTGTCTATGTGCATATGCATATGTTCATGTATGTGTTTGTTTGCATGTGTATGTCTAAGTGACACCAACTCTTATAGTTCAGGAGTAAGTGGTTCTATCAGCTCCATCCAGAAGTAGTAATTGGGCAGAGAGGCATTTATAGGCAGAACGGGAATGAAAATGGCAGAAAATCACTGTTGGCAGCACTTTTCATTATAACCTGCCTCCCCTCCCACACTGTCCCAGCCCCCAACACACACACCTAGTTCTCTGCATGGTGAGGTTAGCTGACAAACCATAAATACTTGCTAAGTGATCACTGTGCGCAGGGTGACGGGATTCTATTCATTGTGTTGTTTTGTATTGAATGGGTTCTATTGAAGTGAAGAGATAAATACTGACCTTTATAATGATCTTTTCGCAAATAATAAGAACGTTGTCCGTTAATCAAAAGAGCTTGGGGTGCTTTTTCTGCCCCCTCCCTTATTTGATCTGGAAACATGGCCATGACATTGCAAAGGGCTGCTGCTCTCTCCGTGTTGTTAAGGAGAAAATAAAGCCCAGGCATTATGAACCTGGTCAGGTTCCCATAATTACATGGGATGGCAGATGGTTCTTCTGACTCTCACTTTTTATTAGATGTCATTGCCCTTCTAAAATGATGTTAACAAGGCTTAGTGAAAGGACATTATCTTTTTTAAAATTGTTTTATTTGTAACACAACCTGAAATATGAATGCTATATATTGATGTAAGGAGATCCTGAATCCTCTCTAGCAGCCTTTCCAGGATTTTTGAACGTAAAGTTTCTGTGAGGGCAATTCCTGAAAAGCCATGATTAAGAGCCAGCACAATTACATTTAAAAATGATGTTTTAAAAGTTGCTTTAAGAGGTATTCATGGTCAAGGCCCTCATATTGGTGGAATCTGGGAGAGGGCAGGACAGCTTTGAGCAACCCCAGTTTAACACTTTTTTCCAGGATGGACCCAAGACAATATTTTAAGTTTGTTTGGGCAATTAATAAATAGTACTTTATGTCAATTCAAGCTTCAAAAAAGAGGTTGAACTTGTTGGAATTTGAGTCTAAAACTTCCTTACTGAAGCTTAACTTTAGCTAGGACTAGGAAAATTTACGTTTATCCCCTTGCAAAACAAAATAAAACAAAACAAAACAACCCATCATCCAATTTTCATTTATTCTGGAAAGTGCTGCAGGAAACCAAAACAGTCGTTGGGTATTACTGTCTAGGGGTGTAACTTCTGCTCATAGATATAATTCCAGCTTACACAAATGTCATGGCCTAGAATAAGTTCTGACAGTGAGATCGATCAGGATATGGAAACCAGACCTCAGAAGTCATCTCCAGAATTCTTACAAAAGCTCTAAGAAAGTGTTCATACTGGTGCAGTTTGAGTCTCTGACAGCACCTCTTCTCCTTCCCTACTTTTTGGTTCCTGACAGAAGACTCTCTATTTCCTGGTCCCTCTACCTGAACGCTGAAAGAGAGTCAGGAGCAAACTGAAGTGTTCCTTTAATGGCTAGTGAGCTGAGGGTCTGGCCTTGCCTTTCTTGGTAGTTGTGTGATTACAATTCCTCAAATTCCTCATGTGGAAAATGAGGGTGTAAAAAGAAATTATTATGTTATATTATATTAGTTTCTGCCCCAGTTCCTGCTACAGGACTCCTAAAGCCCTTGAAAAAAGGGGTGCTAGGAGAATCTTAGATCTAATGTTAGGTCTTTGACACAATTCTTGACACAGAGCTCTTAAACCCTGTAATTTTGTAAGTTATATGAGCATCTGACACAGGGATCCTAAATCCCTTGGAATTTTCTGGTTGATAGGAGCATCTTGTTCTAACGAGGCAACTCTTGGTGGGCTTCTGGATTGGAGCCCCCAAGTCATGATTAGCAGTACCAAACCATGGTAACAAGCCTGGAAGTTTTAGACTGCACCCCCACCCTGACCATTCACCAGAAAAGGAAGGGGGGCTGGATTGACTGTGCCCACATTAGGAAGCCTCCATAAAAATCCTGGAAGTATAGGTTTTGTAAAGCTTCAGAGCTGGTGGACACATCTACACACCCCAACTCCAAGGGGACAGAAGCTCCCGTACTTGGGACCCCTCCAGACCTCTCCCTACGCACCTTTTATCTGATTATTCATGTATATCCTTAAAAATATCCTTTGTAATAAATTGTCAGTAGAAACTGAACTATTTTCCTGCGTGCCAGGAGACACTCTAGCAAAATATTGAAATTCAGGAGGGGAGCGTGGGGACTTCCAATTTGTAACTAAGTTGGACAGAAATTATGGGTAACCTGGGGACTTACTACTTGCAATTGGCATCTAAAGTGTGGGCATTCTCGTAGAACTGAGGCCTTAACCTGTGGGATCATTGCTAATTATGGTTAGTGTCAGAATTGAATTGAATTGTGGACACCTGGCTAATGTTGGAGACTTGTTCTATGGGAGATAGAACCCCATACATCTGGTTTTATAAGTGTGAGTAGAGGAAAACAGTGCATTTGTTGTTTGTTTTGTTTTTTAGACAGGGACATACCTGCTCTGCCCACCATGGAGAGTTATTGATGGAATCAAATAAAACTATTGATTGGGCAGCACTTTATAAATTGAGAGGTGCTAGATAGATAAGAGGTCTTACTGATTTTGTGAATCAACATAGAGACAGAATTAAAGCTGGTATCCGCATTTGCAGTAAAAACTCTTATTCTCTGGTTCTCAGTGGATGTATGGAATCTTTTGGCACATTCTCTCTCAAACCTGCATTGGATTCCAGGGGTATTTGGCCATGTGCCCTGCAGAGCTGGAAGCCACATGATATGTGTGCATAGTTTTCTGGAGCTTCAGTTTTATGCAAAAGAAAGAAAAAAGATTTAGGAGGAAACGTTTTCTCTAAAACAAATATTATTTATTCAGCAAGTGTTTATAGAGTGCCTATGGTATACAAACTACAAGTAGCTGGGGAGCCATGATTCTTTCTCATCACTCATTCAAGATCTGTGACATGAATCTTTACATGGGATATATGAGTGTAATAATCTGCAGTAAACAGGTGCCTTAGCCTGTTCAGGTTGCTATAACAAACTACCGTAGACTGAGTGGCCTAAACAACAATGATTTATTTCTCACAGTCTAACGGTTAAGAAGTCCAAGATCAAGGTGCTGGTAGGTTTGACATCTTGTGAGGGCCTACTTCCGGTTCATAGACAGCTGTCTTCTTCCCGTGTCCTCACATGGGGAAAGAGGAGCGGGAACTCTCCGGGGCCTCTTTTATAAGGGTGCTAATCCCTGTCATGAGGGCTCTACCCTCATGACCTAATCACTCCAACGGCTCTACCTCCTAACGCCATTAGCTTGGAGATTAGGATTTCAACATATGAATTTTGGAAAGACAGAAACATTCAGACCATAGAAACCAGGATGGGCACCAGTCTTACCCCTTCCGTTCCTCAATAGTTTGAGAATATATTTTATTTTGACTATTTTTGCAATCATTATGTAACTCTAAACTTAGGACCAGCATGCTGAATTACAGCCCTAAAGATTGTGTCGAACTTTCCTACATTCTTGGTTCTGAAATTTCCATGTGATAAGTGCTGTTTTGTTCTGTGGTTTTCTTGGCCTGGGGCTCTCTAAACCTCAAAACACACAACGGACTGTCTTTATAATGGCCTTCCCTAGCTCTGAGGAATAATCACTCATTCCTTTGTAAAACTATATGATCTATGCTCTTCCTTACCCAGAGTTCTCTTCAGTTAGTCCTTTCGCTAAATATAGCTATTTAATAACTAACTGTCCTTCCGCTTAAGGTTAAATTTTCTATAAATAACACCAGTGAGAAGCAAACATGAAAGAAGGCAGCATAGTATGGCTGAGAGAGTAGGGGCTCGCTCTGACCCAGGCAGATGGTGTGAATCTTTCTGCACTTAACGGCAAGCACAATCGGATGAGGTTTTTATCCCTCCAGGGTTCCTTCTGTAAAATGGGGGTCATAAATATCAACATTGAGTAGCTGTGACAATGTTTTTCAATCTTTTCCAGAGGAGTACCCCTGTCAGGGACATCATGTCCAGACTTCCTTGACATTCCATGGTCATCCTTAACATTTATATGTGTTCTGCATACCTTTCTGTAATGTACTCAAATTTGTTTAAAAATACAAATCATGGTTTTCCTCCTACATCTTTGAGCAAAACTGATACTGCAAGAGAGGCTTTCTATACGTCTAACATATTACAGCATACTTCCAGGAGGTACCCATCCTTTAGAAGTGTGGTTGTTAAGATGATACTCAGGACTGAAAATATTCAGCAGGTGTGCGTCTGTAAGAACATGTTGGCTGGACTTCTGGTCAAGATGGCAGCATAGACAGACATGGCTTGCCACTTCACATATCCACAACAAAATTACAACTAAATATAGAACAACCATTGCTCAGAACCAAAAGAAATTGAGTTGAATGAAGTTTGGCAACCACAGAATTAAAGAAACCACATCCATCCAGACTGATGGGAGGGGTGCGAAGGTGGAACAGGCTGGTCCCACATCCATGTGTGGTGGATAAAAATTCGGGAGGGATATCTCAGGAGCAAGGAGTCCCAACCCCACACCAGATCCTCCAGCCCAGGTTTCCAGTGCCAAGAAGATAAGTCCCCACAGCTTCTGGCTGCAAAAGCCAGTGGGGACTGAGTCAGTGGAAGAAACAGCTGGAGCCCCATGCAGTTCCTCTTAAAGAACCCACACATGATCTCACCTACTCAGACTCACTCCCTCTGGGCTTTGGCACCAGGGGTGCTGCTTGAGGGGCACCAGTGGTGTGTAGGGGGAGACTGAGGTGTCCAGCATCAAGGTGAGCAGAGGCCATAAACCTTTTCTGGGCCTTCTGCCCACGGATCCAGCAGACTGGTGCCTTATCTAAGATTCCATCAACCCAGCTAACCCTGACTCACCTTGCAGAGCCCCCAAAACTCTGCCCCACCCAACTTACGGGCCCACCCAAGCTGCTTTTCCACATGAATGGCTGGTCATGGCTCATGTTTCACAACTTCCTAAATCCTCTCAGACAATCAGCAGCTGACCTCAGTGAGCCCAAGGCCTGAAACTGGCAGCCTAGATTCACAGCTTGGCTTTGCCTGGAAATCTCCAAGCCCAGAACAAGTAGCAGCCATCTCAGGTTGCTTTGTAACTCAGGCAGGGTGGCCCTGGGAAAAACACAGGTGGGCGCTGATTTTGGCCGGCACCACCTGGGAAATCCCAGGGCCAGTACACCCAGTGGACAGCTACAGGCAATGTCAGAGCACCACCTCTCTGCCCCTGCATAGCTTATCCTCCATGGAGGTTGGTGGTGTCATAGCCAGTCCTTGCAGCTGACTGGCCTGGGTAAATCCCTCCCACTGATCTGCCAACAGCAACCAAGGTTCAACTACAAGAGGAGGATGTACTCAGCCCACACACAGGGTGCCCCTTGAGTACCCAGCTTGCATGATAGGGGATGCTGTGCCACTGGACCCTATGGGACACCTACTACATTAGGCCACGTTACCAAGACACAGTGTCAAAGCAGCTCTCCCTAATACATAGAAATAAACATGGGGAGGCTGCCAAAACAAGAAGACAAAGAAACATGACACAAATGAAAGAACAAATCAAAATTCCAGAAAAAGAGCTAAACTAAATGGAGATAAGCAATCTGTCAGATGCAGAGTTCAAAACACTCATTATAAGGATGCCCAAGGAACTTGGTGAGGACCTTCGCAGCATCAAAAAAGATCGAGTCAGAAATAAAGTATATACTAATTGAAATAAAGAAAAATGTATAAGGAAACAACAGTAGAATGGATGAAACTGAGAATCAAATCAATGATTTGGAACACAGGGAACCAAAAAACAACCACACAGAACCACAAGAAGAAAAAAAAAATGAGGATAGTATAAACAGCCTGTGGGACAACTTCAAGATGTCCAACATTCGCATCATAGGGGTGCCAGAAGGAGAAGAGAAAGACCAAGAAATTGGAAATCTATTGGAAAAAATAATAAAAGAAATATTCCTTAATTTGGTGAAGGAAATAGTCATGCAAGTCCTGGAAGCACAGAGAATCCCAAATAGGATGGATGCAAAGAGATCCACCCTGACACACATCATCTATCCATTCCAAGAGCCACTGGAGAGAGAGTGATGCAAACTGGAAACCTCACCAGAATCTCAAAGAATAGGGAAGGCTCAGTTCACTAAAGGAAGGGAGTGAAACCTCACTAAAATGCCAAAAGTTAAAGATAAAGATATGAGAGGGGGAGTGTGGGAGAATGGGTGAAAGGGGAGGGGATTAAGAAGTACAAATAGGTGGTTACAGAATAGCCATGGGGATGTAAAGTACAGTATAGGAAAGGGAGTAGCCAAAGAATTTACACACATGTCCCATGGATATGAACAAGGGTGGGGGTATTGCCTGAGGAAGCAGGGGTGCTGGGTGGAGGGGGGCAAAGGAGGAAAACTCACGACAACTGTAATAGCATAATCAATAAAATATAATTTTAAAAAAGAACATATTGACTAATAAAATATTAAAGCACTTTTGTATTGATTGGTAGGTAACTGTTCCCCAGCCATTGAGTGGTGTCCATGCCCCGCATGACCCCTCTCTTTGGATCCCTGAACTAAAAGGTGAGCACCTGTACCCCAGGACCTTCAGGACCTTTCCTATTCTGAGTACCAGGTGGCCTGTAACATCCATGCTGTTAATATTTTGAATATCATCCCATGTTACATGTAACATGGATGAAGCTCCTGCCACATGCTGTATACCAAATAATTGGTAGACATTTGTGTTCTTGTGGTTTTGAAGAATTCAGCCTCCTTGGGAGTAGATGTTTTGAACACTACTATAGCCAGCATCCCTACCTGCCCTGCTTTGGGACATAGACTTCCTTCCTTTAGTGAACTGAACCTTCCTTATTCTTTGAGATTCTGTTGAGGTTTCCAGTTTGCATCACTCTCTCTCCAGTGGCTCTTCGGATGGACAGTGATACAGGTTCAGAAAGTTATAGTCCCCCTTCCCTCATAGAGATGTGCCTGTGAGTAGGGGTGTGTGACTCGAGATGGACCAATCTAGTCTTCCCCTAGAATTCTGGATTATGAATGCAGGGACGGAGATGCGCCACATCCCCTTTGAAAGGAGTTCTCTGTGTACTGGGGTTCAGAGATACTTCTCTGATGTCTCAACGAGCTGAAAGTATGTGGCCCCAGGGCTTTTGGTGGCCTTGACCATGCCATGAAGGAGCAGCCCGAGAAGTGATAAACTCAGAAACAGACAAATGGAGATATTGAGAAAAGGTGAGGCCCAGATGATAGTGTCTGAATACTAGACCCACTTGCCATCCTTTACAAAGGTGATTATCAAAGTTGTGAGTGTATCAACATCACTGGGGGAGCTAAAAAAGAATTCACAGGCCCAGGCTTGTTGAAGTCGGAAGGGACAGGGTCCTCTGTATGTCTTCCATGTCCTCCAGGTGATTTAGGTACACACCCAGGTTTAAGAACTATAGTTTTACAAGGATGCAATCCAATACATCTCCTCTTTTGCTACCATTACTTCGGTTTCCTACAAGCAGAGATAAAGAAAAGCACTTAGCCCTCTATAGCACCACACAGGCAGTGAAGGAAGCAAAGCTCTGGTCAAGGCCCCAGTCTCCCCAAACTTGGGTAGTTTAGAGAATTGCAGTTTTTGCTCATGAGGAATATGTCCTCCATGAACTCAGTGGTGGCCAGAGTGAGGTGCTGAAGTGGTTAAGGCAGAAGTGACACCTTCCGTCTTTTTGGGCTCCCTTGCATCTACAGTTATCTGATGGGCTTTCCCTGCCTTGTCTTACCATGTGAAATCCCAATAAAATCCATGACCTAAATGTCCCCCTTGCTCATGTCTTGACCATGACCACCACTTCTGCTCTTGACCACCCTGGTGTCTTTCCTGTGTGGCCCTGCATGGGGTGTCATGCTTCCTTCTCTAGGACCTGTGAGTGTGATGAACTTTGGTTTTTCCTGAACCTCTTCTCTGTCTCATCTTAAGGTCGCACCTCACTGACTGTCTCATAAAGTATACAGATCATGTGGCCCCTCAATAAAACACCTTGTTATTTAGTCCTCAGAAAGAGATGAAAAGTCCGACTGTCTGCCAGATTTTAATGGCTGCTCCTCAGTGCGTCGTTCCTACCACCTTTCATTAAACCAGGTTGTGAAGTACATGATGGTGTGTGAGGTAGAAAAGTCAGTAATCAAAGAACTCTACTCCAGGCTTCCCAGAACTAAAGTACCAGCTAGAATCTTTTCCATCAGAAGTGACTGCAAACCTGATAGAAATGGTTTTGATTTTTAAAAAATCAGTGTAGTTTAAAGAAATAAAAAGAAATATCATTTCTGACAGGCTGAAAAGTCTAGGGTTAACCTGCTTCGGGCGTGGTTGGATTCGGCGCTCAAATTCTGTCATGGGCATTCGTATCAGCCTCTCCCTTGGCTCTGCCTTCCTTTATGTGGGCTTTTGTCTCAGCTTCAAGTGACAGCAGCAGCTCCAACATTCACAGTTCTGTCAGGTTTCAGGGTCAGTGGTTAAGAAGAGAAGTCATATTCCTAGAAGTCCAGGGAATATCTCTCACTAACCCTGACTGGGTCACATAACCACTGTGAGCCAATTACAGGGAAATGAAGTGGACTGATGGGCACAGCCTTGGGTCACATGACTACTATAAATGAATCTCAAGGCAAATTGCAGTGGATTGAAAAACATCGCTCTGGGTCATATGACCGTCCTGCACCAGTCCCAGGGAAATGCACCGGACTGATGGGCCCAGCCCTCAGTCACACGTGTGGTGGATGAGAAGGGGCAAGTGCAGGGCATGGAGGTGGTTTTATAGAAATCACAGTTCATTAAGAGTGGGAAAAAGTGACTTTAAAGAGGAAATCAGGACACACGTATTAGACAGAATGCACGAATGCCAGGCAGCAAAATCAACAGATGGCTGCTACAGTTGGACTATTGTCATTTTATTCTAGCTTTGCTGGGAAAAAGCCAGTAAGAACAAACTCAGCAAATCACTGACTTTCACTGAAGAGAACAAACACAGGAATTAAGGAGCTCAGCCTTTTCCACTAACTGCAACATAGTTTACACTGTCGAAGACAGACGCTTGTTTATTCCACTCTGAGAACTCTCCGGTCCAAAGTACGCCAAATATCCTTCCATCTGCGGATCATTCCAGGGCTTTGCAATTTTTACTAGTTTATGAGAAAATTGGGGGAAGGGCAATTCCCCCAATGAAGTAATAAATATGAAGTAATAAATATGTTCGGAGGAAAGCTAAAGGGCTGAGTTATTTCACCATGCTGGAATTCAGAGCAATCAAAAAGTAAACAGTCTTACTGGCCCAAAGGAGAATCCTTTCAACCATGAAACAACTTTATTTGGGTTATTTTGGCATCTCAAGAGACTTTCCGTGGTTGTATTATAAAATAGGTCTTCATGTTTTTATTATATACTGTCTTGTTGGGCCTTATGGAACAAGAAATTATTTGCTCCATTTAGTTGTTGTGTGATGGGGCTTTAAAAAAATCATTTATGAGTCTTTTGGTATAGTATTAATTTGCTTCCTTTTCAAATGTAATTTTGAAAGCAATTTTTATTAAAACTTCTTATAACACATAAATCCAAGATAAGTGAACCGAAGGCTTATTTACCCAAATTGCCCATGACAGTGCTATTTCATGGATTTTTAAAAGCAGTACAAATTTTTGGAACTGGTCCCAGATGATGAATATTTGAAAACGATTTTTGGTCTCTAGGAAAATATGTGTTCCCAAGCAGGTGAAATCGGTTCTCTTATAAGTTGATACTGATGGCGATTTAAGGAAACTAATCTTTATGAATTGAAAAGGACTTTTTTTTTCTTTCAAATCTTGCTAACCAGCCTTGAGAGACTGGTGGATTCTCGCCACCAGCGATGAGATACTGCACAGGAACTGCAAACGTAGACGAGTTGGGGGGTGCCCCTCTGCTGGATAGCATCAGTGTTTGAGCCCATTGCTCCACTCTAGTTGCAGCACAGCTTCAGTAGCATTCACAGAACCATGTCCACGTGGTTTATTATGGTCCAGAATATCTTCGATCAGACAAATCTCTTAGGTGGAGCAAAGTATGCCCAGAAAGTGTGCCTACCTAGGAAGGAAGCGAGAAGGCGGTTGCCTGTGATGTAATTCGAGGGATGCTGGAAGGGATTCTGCCTAAAGATTAAGGTCCCACAGAAACAGCCCCACAACAGACACTCAACAAATATTTACTTGATGAAAGAAAAAAAGTGAATGAAGGAAGGAAGCAGCAAAAAGCCACCTTGAAGACAAAACTAGACAAGCACCACGGAGACATTCCTCTTATTTATCTCCCTTACTCCTAGCTGGGCCTGCTTGTGTATTAATGTTACAGCAGTGACAATTGTCTTTAAAGAATATCATACCAGGACTCAGAGAGCATGTTTACCCACCTTTACCCAGAGATAAAAATGATTGTGTGGCACCAGCTCTGCCTTGTCTGGCCCACAAGCCCAGTGTCGTCCTTGCTAGTTCGTGTCGCTCCTTTTCCTTCTGCTTGGGCCCAGCCAGGCTCTCTCCCTCTCCTCCCGTATGCCCGTCAATTCCCGCGGGTGCTTCCATGAGGAGATCCACAAGGACCTGCTGGTGGCCTGCGTACCCACCTCAAGATCACAGATTCCAGCAGCCATATTCTATACTACAAGGAGGGTGCAACCAAAGGGAAATTTGCTTTTACCACTGAAGATTATAACATATTTGAAGTGTGCCTTGAGAGCAAGGGAACAGGACGGATACCTGACCTACTTGCAATCCTAGACATGAAGCATGGAGTGGAGGCAAAAAATTACGAAGTGATCACAAAAGTTGAGAAGCTCAAACCATTAGAGGTGGAGGTACGACACAGAGACCTTTCAGAATCTATCATGATTTTGCCTACATGAAAAAGCCTGAAGAGAAGATGTGTGATACTAATGAGTCAACACTTGGGGCCTGTACTTCAGCCTCTCTTCAGTGTTCTGCCTCATTGGACGGCCTTATTCTACCTTCATCGCTTCTTCAAGGGCAAGACGTTGATTGAGTAATAAGGCCGACTCTCCTCCCCTCTTCCACTCCAGCCAGCAGAACATCACTGGGAGGTGCCTGGCCCACCAACGGCACCATCAAGGCACATTGGGACTTTCTTGCCGGAACTGATTTCTCTTGCTGTGGGGGGACACAGGCTACCTACTATCTACACCCAAAAAGTCAGCGAGGGACTTCTTTTTAACCTGATAAAATTTGGGCTGGTTTTGCAACAATAGGACTACTGTTAGACTCACCTATAATGAAAAATAAGGATTACCTAGATACTGCCGAAGGCAGCATTTGTCCTGGGCTTCCTCATGTGATCTGGTCGAACCATGTTTTCTTTCCTTCTCCCACCTGCTCACCGGCTTGGGCTTCCACTGTAGTTCCTTTACCAGGATTTGCGTGACCTGAGGAACTTGTTTCATTCGGATTGTCCTCTTTGGATTTCCACATGAAAACATCCTTAGCTTTATCTTAACCGCCAACTGAAATGTTTCAGTAGCTTCTGGTGGTATCCTTTCATAATTTTATGTGTCTCAAAAGGGTGCTGGATGTAACACCTCATAGAAATGAGCTTTGAACTATAGGTAGCCCTTGAAAGAAAATTTTGTTTTAGAGAATTAAAATATTTGTGCTCAGCTGCTTGAACTTTTTTCTCCTTGTGTATTTATGTGTATTTAGTTCTATGCAATTTTATTACATGTGTAGATTCATGTGATGGCCACCGCAAAATGCAAAACAGTTCCATCACACAGAGCCCTCGCTTTCCCTTTTGTAGCCATAGCCACCTTGCCCTCCTTGCCCCCAAGCCTCAACCTCTGGCAACCACTAATTTGTTCTCTATCTTTCTAATTTTATCATTTCAAGAACGTTATATACATGGAACCATATAGTATGTAACCCTTTGAGATTAACTTTTTTTCACTCAGCCTAATTCCTTTGAAATCCACCCAAATTGTTGCAAGTATCAATAGTTTGTTCCCTTTTATTACTCACTAGTATCTCCTGGTAAGGGTGTACCACAGTTTGTGTAACCATTTGCCCATTGAAGGACATCGGGGCTGTTTTCAGTTTTTGGCCATTGTTAATAAATCTCCTGTGAACATTCAACCAAAATTTGCGAACAGTGATAGCATTTTCAAAAGTACATGAAATCAGGTCTTTGAATTATAAAAACTAAAACACGATTCTCTTGTGTTGGATCATATTCACAGAAATTCTGGGAGAAACCCATCACTACTATGTCTAAGGAATTGATGGCCCCAAACACGTAAGTCACAGAGGCCCCTCGGTTGTACTAGTCAAGGGCAGCATTCATAGAACCATGTATGCGACGCCCTGCAGTTTATAACTCAGCACCCCGCAGTTATCTACTCAACATCTATTGTTGCATTTGTTGCTTTTCCAAGGTCTCAGTTTTTAAAAGGGCTTGGTATAATGTTTTCAGATCTTGATCTCATGTTAATTAGATTTGCAAAAGTGTTGTTGTAAATGAACACATTATTTTGACTTTCTCCTTTTTTTTTTTTTTTTATTTGTGGGACTGGAACTCAGGAAAATGAGGAACCCCAAGAAGAACCTAAATGCCTCCAGTTGGAACAGAAGACGATATCAGGTAGAACACATTGCGGGCGACACATTCTTTCCTGGGCTGCTTTTGCTGACTGCGGGGCTCACAGCTTTCAGATTGTAATGAAAAATCTGTATGTTCCAAATGATTGGAAACATGACCAGAAATGTCACTTGTGATGTATTCCAGGCACAACATCTGGATAATCTGGTCATGATGTTGAAAATACATCTTTTTCTTTCCTTCTTGCTTTTATTGATTACAGTTTTTGATGAATGAATGCTTGCAGTGAAGTACATGATAATAATGATGAAGAAATTTCAAATCAGCAATACTAAAATAACTAGCGTAGTTTTTCACTAAAATGTTTATGCTTATCTTAGAAAATGTTATTTAGATGCATTTGCTAAGTTTTTTTATATTAACGTATAGTTAAATGTGCAGCTTTGCTGAAGACATTTACCACATAATAGGACTTCCTATGAGATAATATGGAAAAAAACAAATGATGAGCGAGTTCATAACTTAGTTTCTGACTATGATCACTGCTGATAATGAGGTGTAATGATCATAAAAATAAACATTAGTCGAATGGACCTAATAAGAATAAAAGTTAAATCTTAACATTGTCAACTATTCTCCAATGGCTTTTTGTTTGGTGTTTTACATGATTGGAGTTTAGAAGAGAGCTCCAGATGTGTTGCTGCTGGCAGAGGCTCATAGTCTTGTAATTAAATGGAAATCAGGGAGCAGAATTAAGAAAATGGAAATGGTAATGAAAGGGACATGCAGAGTGAAGGGGAAAGAGGGTACCTTCCTCTGATACAGATGGAGGAGAGAGAATGAGCAGTTAACCAGCTTGGCCATCTCCCTGTACATGCCTCCCAGTGTCTACCCCTACCAATAACAAAAATTGCTTCAGTTTAGTGCCTCTTTCTAGGACACTCTCCCCTTGCAGATCCTTGACTGGCTGGCTCCTTCTCATCGATCAGGTCTCAGCCGGAAGGTTCAGTGCCTCAGACCACCTTATCATTCCTCCAAATCACTCTTCATCCCATTGCCCATTTTTATTTTTTACATGATACCCATTATAATCCAAAATAACCTTTATGTTGATTGGTTTATCTACTTAATGTCCCCTAGAGACTAAGATCTTATCTACTTTTTAAAAAAGATCTTACTTATTTATTTTTTTAGAGAGAGGGGAAGGGAGGGAGACAGAGAGGGAGAGAAATATCCGTGTGAGAGGAGCGTGGATCAGTTGCCTCTTGCACGTGCCCCTTCCGGGGGCTGAACCTGCAACCCGGGCATGTACCCTAACCAGGAATCAAAGTGGCAACCTTTTGCTCTGCAGGACGATGCCCAACAAACTGAGCCACACCAGTCAGGGCCTGCCTACTTGTTTAATGGTATCCCTAGCACACTGGACAGTGCTTGGCACATAGTAATCAGTCAGTAAATTCTTACTGTGGCCCTCATGTCCACTATGTGAGAAGCATTCTTTTTTCCCCTGTAATGGAGATGCAGATGGGGTGGGCTTGGTGTGAGCCAGCCCCATGCCTATTTTGGATTTCTGGGTTATAAAAGAAGGCATGATTCTTGACCTCTAGAAAACCATTTCTAAGAGACGGGTGGGGTTAGAACATGAGAAATAATGTAAAAAGGTTGACACAATTAAAGTGTTTCTGGAAGCACTGAGGAAGGGGCAGCTACATTTGCATTGGGGAAGCAGGGTCCAAGAAGTCCGGGGTTGATGATTCTTGGACCGAACTTTGGAGTTTGAAGGTAGGTACTGGAGAGCAGAGTTGGAGTTTGCTGTTATAGCCCTGAAAACTGTCCTGAGCGCCGCTTTTTGCACACTTACTGTTGAGTTTTAGTTCCCTAGCTAGGGAAGAAGGCTGGAATGATGGTAATTGCTGGCTCAATGCAAATTGACCAACTAAAAGATATTGTTTTTCAGCTGCTGTTATAAGCAATATTATTTGCATTCTTGGCATACTGCCCACTATATTTTGAGGACATTTGTTCACATCCAAAGCCTCGATTAGTTCACATGCTGAACAGGCACCACTACTTATCAAGGCTTTCCTAAGACCAGTTGACTGCAGTGAGTTCCACTGTGATGTCGCAAGATGAGAAATCAGACTTCAGTTTCGAACAGTCTGCAAGAGTTCTTAGATCATTAGAACCTCAGCGTATTTTACTAGAAATCTAGTATAGTGATAAAGATTTCCCTTAGCTAGTATATTTTAAGTCAGAGACCTCCATGGAACATCATTCCACAGAACAGGAGGGACACTGTTTAGTTAGAAATGTATAACCCTAGTTTCTTTGTGACCAGATTATATGGTTTTAGATTTTGGATTGTGAATAAATGGATCATTTTTCCTGTTTTCTTAAAAAAAAAACCCAGCTAATAACCCTATTCTCTAACAAGAATTTCAAGCAGAAAATGCAAAGTTTCTTACTACTTCTTAAGAAATACTTGGGTCCACTGACTTTGGGGCTTGCTGTCAAGTTTCTCTTCTTTATTTAGGATTCACTCCAAATGTGTGTTTTTATAATGTGGTTTTATTGTGCTTGTGTCTGTAGTTTTAGTCCATTCAATTAAAATCCACTATACTTACCCATTATTTGAAATCCTGTTAGGTATTAAGTTGTGTCTGCTAGGTTATTTGAAAAGTATGAACACACCATACCCTGACTGAAAAATATTTACAGAATGTCTGCTGTATGCTCTGTATTGTGCTAGGAGCTGTGCAATTTTTAGAGTGGTAAATGGAACAGACATGACTCCATGCTTCATGGAGCTTACGGGCAAATGAGAAATGCAGCCATTACATATTTAAAAAAGAAAATGTAAATTAGGCAGAAATTATAGCCTTTAAACAAGTAAAATATACGTCACAGATAAGGCGGGGTGCTGTGAAAGTCCTGTCTTTACAGAGCTTGTAGTTCCACAGGGCCTATGAAACATGATGCGGAAAGGCTGGATGCAGTACTGGTTAAAAGAGAGATGGGGGTGGGTGGCGATGGGAGTGTCAAAGAGGTGAGAGAGATTCCATTCAGGGGGCCCAGGAAGTTAGCCAAAAAATTGTGGCATATGAGCTGACTTTTGAAGGATAGCTATGAAACCTATTTGTGAAGACAGACCCATTAGCCAGGGTATTTATAAAGTGAAAACCAAATACTGTTCCTAATAGGTACCCAAAGTGACACCTATTTGGAGTTCCACCCATTTTTTGTTGGTGACTTAATTCCAAGGTATCTGTCGCTTTATCCTGAGGCCTATAATTTACACCTGCAGGGCCCGCCCAGGGGATAATGACAGGTCGATTAAGAATGCATATAAAATTTGCCACCCTCATTACCTGGGTTTTGTGTTTTTTTTTCCCTCTCTCTCTCTAATAATTCAGTATCTATGTATATTTGAGGGTTTGTTTGTTTGCCTGTTTGTTTGTTTGTTTTGTATGTAGCCTGCCTGTAAGACACAAGCCTAATGCCTTCTCAGAATCAGATGCCATTTGTTCTTGAGTTCACAGACATAGTAACTGAGTGGATAAGGTAGCCCATTTATAACAGTCCTTTTTAATGTGATGCCATGTGGGTGCCATTAGCTGGCGCTCCATTTGCGCAAGGCCAGTGCGGGGCAGCTTCATCAACTGGACGAAGTGTACCTTTGCCCCCAGCCTGCCCTCTTAGTGCCCGGCCCCTCCCGAGTGGAATTCCCTCCTCACCTTTGGTCCCCAGTTTCTCTCCCGTCAGAAGGACATGCAATCAGTACATGTTAATTAACATCGCTGTGTTTGTTGCCTCTTCTTCAGCCTGTTGGTATTTTAAGTTGTAAATCTACCTATGGGATGAGAAAATTTGGTAGTTGCTAAAGGGATTTGAAACATCAGCAAACAGGTAGAGAAGGTGGTGGGGGGCATTTCTGGCTACAGTCACAATGCACGGTTAGCCACTTTCTTGACCTGAACTGAGGAAGGCCCTGAATCATGGGGATAGTCCATGAAGTTTCCATCAGGCTCTGTGTTTCTGAGAATCTGTGTCTGTTTGCAAGTGATGTCGTATCCTTTATCAAAGGGTGCTATTTTAAAGACGCAGTGCATCTGGTATAACGTTCAATGTAAAAATAAAGAAGTGGATGAAAACTGAACCTGGGCTATGTGGGAGGTAAAGGATCTATGAGAAAAATGATACAAGTGGAGGTATCACGGAAGAAAGATGCCCATACGTCAGAGTTCCTTCAATGTGACCATGATGTTGTTCGTATGATAGAGACAAAGCAAAGGTACTTCACTCATCGTTCCAAGGGAGAAGTTATGATTCCAAACAGAGAGAACAGTGTGTAAGTGAGAAGGCATGATTCAGGGCCTGACACCATAACCCTCTGAGGATAACCCAGTTATTGGAAGCAGCAGAGGACAGAGGAAGAAACTAGTTTATGTGTTCTCTTGTGGGTTTATGCCCGATTTTTCAGTAAAAATCTTACCACTGCTGTATGCAAGTGGTAAGACTTTCTGGTCTTTGTGGCTCCTGTCCCAATCTCCTCTTTGGTCTTTCTTTCCAGGGGCAGTCGGTCTCTCTCTTTTTGGCCTTTCCATGGAATGTGTTCCTTTATCAGACCCTTCTATGGTTGTTCTGGCTTTTTATTTTAGAGAAGAAGTTTTATGATGAATCTTCATTTAATTTTTTTCTATTCCACTGGAAGGCCCTTGAACAAGCATACATACAACAGCCTGTGAAAGCCATCACATTGAGTAAGATTAAAATTGAACATTACTTTTTTAGTACAAAGACTCAGGTTTATAGCTGATGTAAAGAAACTACAGATCTTGCCCATACTAGTCTTATTTGTAGCCAAACAAATAGAAATGACGTGGAGCCAGTTCTCCAGGGAGAGACCGAGATGAGCAGCCTCTCAGAGGTGTCCCATCACATCTTAATTTGTTCAATTATTTCCTTGTGGGCAGGAGGACCAATGAATGGGCCAGTTATGCTTTCTGGAGAAAATTCTTTTAGAAATGAATTACACCCTTTCTGGTGCCTTTTTTAAAAAAGAAAACACGTTTTTAAAATGTTGGTTGGATCTTGCCATTTTTCTTGCCCATGTATTGCTTTAGAAGCAGGCCAAGTATTTTTCAATGCTGAAACCACCTTACATGTGTTGAAAATTCAAGAAGATTTTGCAGAATCCTTATTATCTTTTGGGTTGCACTCAACTCGTGCTGTGAAGCCTTCAAGATCGCAACATTTTGATTAAAAGAGGGGAGAATCATGGAAGTTGAAGCCATTTTACAACAGTGAAGGAGTTTCATTAGAACATTCTCTTTCGGCTAAAGGTCGCCCAGTGCTGAGCAGGCCCACCCACCTTCAGGATTGACTGTTTGTGTCATCTGCATTTAGTCAAGTTTTCATTTCCTGTGGTTTGTAGGTTTCTCAAGTGTGAAGTAATGAACCTCAGACCGTTAAAATTCTTCAACTAAAAATGGATTCAATGAGAAAAGAAATATGTATTTTTGCAACCTTTATGGGGAAGCGAGACCAGGGTTGCAATGAGCTGCATGGTGTTACTACATGTGAGGCCAGCTGCCGGCACTCAGAGACCAGACTTTCTGGCCTGGAGCTTGGGGAGGTGACAAAATGAGGTCCATTCTCTGATAACTCAGCCAAAGTGTCTGCCTTTACTTTGATGTCACAGAAAAGTCAAAATGAGATTTCTGCCCTAAACAACTATATTTTAGTTGCACCCTGCTTTGCTTGTGCAGAAAAGTTATCTTCTTTACTGATTTTTCTGAGGCTCTGGCCAAAAAATGAATAGAAAACTGTTCAGGTAGGAAAGTTAGAAAACAGAAGGGCAGTGTACTTCCTTTTTCCTAAAGTACTTTCTTTCCATTCCCTTAACCTCGGAACAGACAGTCTGAGGGTTCTGGGAGGTCTTCTAGAGGCAACATTCCTAGGGTTGTGGCGGTCTCAGCTAAGACCTGACTGCTAAATGCCTGTATGGGATGTTTGGTCTGTCTGGCTCACATCCCCACCTCCCTCTGGACCTTTCCTCTCAGTAAGGTTTCTCTTGACCACCTTGAGCGGAACTGCAACCTTGCCTTCATGTCTTACCTCCTAGCCCACCTTGCTTGTCTGCAAACCACTTTTCATTCTCTGACACACCATCTCCTTGACTTGCCCTTTATGTGTCTTTCCCTCCGATACATAAGCTCCACGAAGGCAGGGTGGTTAAGCCTTTTCTGTGCTGCGGCGGCTCCTGCATATGGAATGAGTGCCCAGTACAGAACCTGACTCATGGTAGGCACCCCATCAATGTTTGTTGGATGAAAAATGGATGCTTGCTCTTTTCTTTTAAACTCTTGCTGAAGCAATGAGATCAACCCTAAACCGAGCACAGGGTGCCCTCTCTGTTTTTCCCCCAGCTCCCAGCACTATGCCCGAAATATGGAAGAACTCAGAATGAATGGTTGTTTCAGAAAAGTATACACGCATGCATGAGTGACTGAGTCTGCTTTACAACACAACTTTTGATATGAAAACTGCTATTTAGTTGAGGGAGGATTTAACAAACATGATGTGAAGCATGCTAATCCACAGGGTAGCCGAAGAGGGGGTGACACAGGCTTACTCTCAAGGTACCAAATGTATTTCCTTTATCCTGAGTTTTTCTTCTTTCCATTCCCTTAACAGTACAGCAGACAGTCTGAGTATTTCCTGAGAGGCCTTTTATTAGAGAAAATGCCAGTGGGATTGTAGAGGACTTGCAGCAAAGTTCTGACCCTTAAACCCCTTTATGGGACTTAACTCTTACAACTTTATTTTAGTTGAAGGAATCCCACTATTTTGTCTCTACTTCAAATGACACTGGAGGTTCACAATCACATACATTCTTCCCAAGGAAGAAAGGCAGCAACATACTTGATGTAAAAGGTTCACCAGGGGAACACAGACCTGGGAAGGTAATATATTCCCTTTTCCAAGAATAACACACCACTGGACAGGAGGCCATGGGTGCTAACACTCTAATCTATATTCATAGAGAGCAAGATGTTTTTAGAATTTAGTTAAAGATCCAGCATTATCAGCACAAGAAAGAAAAAAAGGGTTTGGGGGTTTTGGGGTTTTTTTGTTTTGTTCTGTTTTGTTTTGTTTTGTTTTTTTGCCTAGATTTTTTTCACCTGTGAAATTAGTAAACTTGCCTTAGAATCTAAGGAGATGTTTCTCTGGGGTGGGAGGACATGGGGGAGTGGGGGTGTTGTCTGACTTAAGTAGGAGAAGGAGCAAGGTCATACTTCCGAATGGAGGTGAGGGGAGACTTCCTGACCTGCCCATTGCAGATGTAGGAGCCTGCTCCCAGCTCACTCCATTTTGCATTGAGAGGGTGTCAGACTAATGAAATTTGCTTTTCACATTCTCAGCGCTTTCCTAGGCAAAATCTATGAAGTGATATTACCACCCACGGCTCTGAACCACAGCATCCATTCTCCTCAGAGTCACCAGAAATCAGTCTCTGTTTTTTCTCCCATTTCCGTGGGCAGAGAGTTAATCATTCCCAGATTTTTATTTTTTTTTTTAGTCTGGAAATTCAACAGACCACTTATTGTTCATAAATGGGAAAACATGAATGCAAATAAAAATGAGGGTTTGGTTTAGCCCTTTGTGTTCAGGTGTACTTGATGCATTGTTGATCGAATGGGCACCTGTGCCTTGAAGAGGAGCTGAAATGTACCTGCACAGCAAATGTTTAGTTTTGATATTGTGCCCACACATTCCATGAGACACCATGAGGAGTAGTTTTATCACCTACTATTCTCTATCCAATCGTATGTCCCCTTAGCACAGCAAAGATGGAGGTATGGAACTTTCTAAAACTTTATCTAGGTCATAAAGTGAATCAGCTACCAGGAATGAAACTTTCAATGTGGTAATACTTAGAGCAGAATTCCCTAATTTCTATGCTATTTCACTTTATTTTCTTGTTTACTTGTTTAAAATTTGTTATTGGGCCTTAGAATGCCTTAGAGGATACCCTGGGTGGTGTGGCTCAGATATTTGTAGCATCATACTGTAAACTGAAAGGCTGTGGGTTCAATTCCTGGTCAGAGCACATGCCTAGGTTGTAGATTTGGTCCCAGGTTGGGATGTGTACAAGAAGCAACTGATCCATGTTTCTCTCTCAAACTGATGGTTCTCTCTCTCTCTCTCTCTCTCTCTCTCTCTCTCTCTCTCTCCTCCCCCTGTTCCTCTCTCTCTAAAGTCAATAAGCATGTGTTCAGGTGAGGGTTTAAAAAAAAATCCCTTAGGGGAGAAAGACTTGGGAAGGTGACATTAATATACAAAACAGCAATGATTGAAGTACCACATATATTAAACGGCTCAAACTGTAAAGTGATGGTCTTTAAATGTTTCCATCCTGAAGGCACCTCTCTACCCACTTCTCACTTCTTTCCCCTGCACATGAATAAAAAGGAGGAACTTGTGCTGCATACTATGCATTCAGGTGTCCAACCAGCTCTGTCCCTGGAGTGTACTTTTCCTCCCATTCTCAGTACACGGAGAGTGGAAGTCACCACCTAGAAGTTCCAGATGATTATTGTTACAGATGCTCTTAGGAGAGAGAATATGAAGTTTTTAAATGTCAAAGATTGTTGCCATTGCTATTTACCCATGTTTTCCTGCAAGCATTTAAATTAAGTGGCATTTTTGGTCCTAGGGTTTTCTGAAGTCGCCTTCTTTAATTCCCTGCACTCCCCACAATGCAGTTCAACTTGGCTTGGTGGGAACCATACCGCACTACACACTTAAGTATTTCCTGATGGATCTGTCTCTGCTCCAGATTTTGTACATGGGAGGGGCATGGTGTTAAGCAATATGATTGAAGAGACAACACAGGATTCGTCCTAAGGATGCTTTTCAACCTTTTAACACTTCACACAATTTTGAAAAAATGTCATCGTCTGTATCAAAGATAGGGAGGCAGGACTGATGAAATTGGGGGGGGCGTGGTGCAGACAACACTCAGTACCCAGTCCTCGCTGGCCCCCTGCCTTTCACGTCAGTGCACACTGGCCTCACTTCCGGCACCCACAGGTCTCTGCCTGAGGCATTTTCTCACAGAAGCTGTTGTCATGCCCCTCAGGAATGGCCCTCCAAGTAATCCCTGATGGAACTTGCTGACTAAATACGCTGCTCACTGGCCTCTTGGGGAGAACAACTGTGGAGCACCTTCCGCACAGGCCGTTGGAGCTGCGCAGTGTGGCAGCAGAACATAGCCATAGACACTATGTAAATAAATGAGTGTGATCATGTTCCAACAAAACTTTATGGACCCTGAAATTTAAATTTCATATAATTTGCAACTGTCAGGACATATTTTAAAATTTTTTTCAAAAAAATTGTTTCAGCTTATGAGCTGTACAAAAACAGGTGATGGGCCAGATTTGGCCCACAGGGCTTAGATGGCTAGCCCTACTCTAAACAGAGGGAAGAGTAGAAACATCAATGTAGCAGAGTGTTAGGAACCCACTCTTGGGTCAGGCAGAGATGGGTAGCTGGCTGGACAAAGCCTGTCTCACTGCCCTTCTCCCCTCCTGGTGCACCCTTCACTTCCACATACTGTGTTGGCCAAAAAAGTTTGGTTTTTGTTCCCTTAAGATGAATCTAGTAGTGCTTAGTTGTCTTTAACTTCATTCGAAACAATTTTGTTAGATTGTATTGTGACAGCTGTCAGATCAGCATGCATATTTTAAAAAATATCAAAATTGATCAATTTTGTGTAACCATTTTAATACTGAAAATGGAAGAAAATATGTAACATTTTCAGCATATTATTTATGCTTTATTATTTCAAGAAAGGTAAAACGCAACTGAAACACAAAAAAGGTTTTGCGCAATGTATGGAGAAGGTGCTGTGACTGATCAAATGTATCAAAAGGGGCTTGCGAAGTTTCATGCTGGAGATTTCTCACTGGGTGACACTCCACGGTCGGGCAGACCAATTGAAGTTGATAGCGGTTAAATTGAGACATTAATTGAGAACAATCAACGTTATACCATGCAGGAGATAGCCGACATACTCAAAATAGCCCTATCAATAAAGTTACCAGTGAAAATGAAAAATATGTCTTTCATTTTATGGAAAAAACTAAATGGACTTTTTGGTCAAACTAATAAATTGCTTCTGGGAGAACCCATACCAAGAGGGACCCTTGACACAGTCACTACATTAAACACACCATAACATATTTAAAAGCATCAACAATCCTGACAGAGATCTAAGAACAATAACAACAACAAAAAACCCCTAAATGCAAAATAGCTGCTTCGATTACTGCTATCTGAACTAGTGAAAATGGTGGCATTCTTAACTTTCCTAAAATTCTCTGATGTTTTCTGAATGTCTTATGTGTTCTATTCTTACATGTCCATTGGGGACATTTTAATGTAGGAGGGAATGGTTTATTTTCTATCTGGAAGCTCACCATCACACAAAACATTTGTTTAGATACTGCCATATTTTGACTCAAGTTGAGCATGCTTGATTTCAGTTTAAGAGTGGATTTACATCATAAAATCATTTATTTTTGAATTCCAAATGTGGGTGTGAACATTCAGCTTAATTTCTGACTGGATCTGTGTGAATTTGAGTATTCATTTATCCTGTTTTGAGCCTGATTTCTAAAACAGCTTAGAAAAGAACACCTCAAGTTCCTTATTTTTCATCACGGAGAGAATGAGAGAAAGAGGCAATAAAGTGCAATAGTAAAATGTTAATGAAGACCATTCTCTAGCAAGTCATGACTGAGGGCTGATAGGCAATCTACATTCCACACAGATATTCAGACAGGGTGAGTCATTCTGAAAACCTGAAAGGTGATTTTAACTGCTTATGACTAATGTTACAAACAGGGCAAACTCAGCTTGCGGATGTATTTTGTTTGGCCTGCATTTCTTAAAAATTTTAAGAATTGTTTGCCAATGTTCAAAAACTGGAAAAGTTCCTGTAAAAAATATAGGTTCCAATTTCTCTTGAGAAATTTTAAGAACCAGCCAGCTCAGACCTGCATTCCTAAATGGTTAAAAAAAAAAAAATCAGCTGGCGTTGCATTCTTTTTTGAGGCTCCTTTCCATCCTGCCTGTGGTCTGCAGAGCAGATAAGATTGTGTGGGGGCCATTGCTATGGAAACAGGGGAGAAAATGCTAACATCAAGCTGGGGAGCACTACCTCGGCTAGTAATCTTTGCGCAATCCCCCAAAGCTCCTGGAGTTACCTTCTCTTCTGCGTAAGAGGCTAATACTATACTATTCAGAGGCTTCTCATTTCAGTAATGGAGGATTACAAACATTTCACAACTAGTAAGGGTGCCACAAGGAAACAGAATCACTTAATGGATGGGAGAAGTAGAGCTCCAGCTGGCACCTTGGTGACATAGGACGTTGAGGTCTCCAGAAAAGCTACAGGGCCACAAGCTTCTCCTCTGAGCCTTCTCCAGTCACAGGAACTGAGAGGGCTATAGTGAAGGTCTTCTGTTTCTGCTTTTGCTCAGCATGACTGATGTAAAATTCCTTTTGTGTGCAATTTCCTATCTGGCTGTGTGCCTGGCATCTTCTAGATGGATGTCAATCAAGCATGGCTCTAGTATGTATAATCATTATGGAAAATTTCAGCTTTCCTCTCCAAGGAGAAACTGACAAATGGATAACTTGCTTTTGGCTTTTTCTGAGCCATAGTAGCAGGACAAATCAAGGACTCAAAAAGTCAGGGTATGTTTTGTAAAGCCCCAATTTTAGTAGTTGGCCGTAGCTGTAAATACTGTGGCATCCATTCATTTGGTCCCACGGTTAATTGGTTTGTGTGTTCAGTAGGTGTTTATGGAGCCTGTCCTCTATGCCGGGCACTGAGATAGGGCCTTGAGTCTCATCTTCTTGGTTTTATATTCATCCGGAGCCTGTTACTGCCCCCAAGCCTAATAGCCATGTTTCCAGAGTTTATGCGTTACCATTTTTTCTGTGCTCGAATTATTTTCATGCCTTCCCAGTTCTAAGTAGATGCATGGTATGTAGTTCCGTCCAACAATTTGAAAAGGCTTAAAGAAAATGAATAATTGCATCAGTTTAGGTAACTACAACTTTCTCTGTTCCTTGCCACTTAATAACCCATTGATTGTATACTGAGTTAATCTGGTCCAGCTGCCATTTTTAATTTGTACACTTTCAGGGCCACATTATCTGAATTGTTCTTATCTAACAACTGAACACAAAACATCTGGTAACTACACTTGCCTGGTACTCTAACAACACTAGCTAACACTTATTAAGTACTTGCAATATATTAGGCACTGTGCTAAGTGCTTTATGTGGATTTCCCCTTTAATCCTCTGGACAATCCTATGAATAGGTAATACGTGTCCCCACTTCACAGACAAGGAAACTAAAATGCTAATTTATCCCAATGCAGTCCTGGTGGAGTCCATAGCCTTATATTCTTAGCCATTTCAGCAAATCTGCAAAAAATCCTGTACCATACTGAGAGGGTTGGTTTTATCTCCCTGAGTTGAGCCAGTTTATCAGCAGGGATCTTAGATACAGTGTTCTTGAGAAAGCCTAACCCTGCTGGTTTCCTTTAAGAGGTGAATGCTGGGGTAGGGTGAGCTCTTGGAATTTGCCCTGGGCATGTAAAGTTACACTTTGATTGAGATAAAGCATAGAAATAAGAGTCCTCACTTAAACAAACAAAAAGATTTGGTGAGGCCGAGTATCTCCCATTCAAATCTGTTTCACTCTATTGAGCCATTATGTTTAAATCTGGTCGAATCAAAGACAATAACAAACTTACCCCACACTTGGCTGTCTTTCCAATTGCACAACCTGTACAATTGCAGTTTACGGTGTCAACATCCATCTTGGCTTCAAGCCTCAAGGTCCTGTTTGATCCCTTCTTTCTGCTTAACCTCCAAATCAATCTTATCGAGTTTCTTTGCAGTATTTCTCTTATCTATTTGGACTTTTTCTGTTCTGTTGTCACATTCCAGTCCAGGTCATTATTCCCTGATACCCAATCTATAGTTGACCCTTGAAAGACATGGATTTGAACTGCATGGGTCTACTTATACGCAGATTTTTTTTTTTTTAGTAAATACTGTAAATATATTTTCTTTTCCTATAGATTTTTATGAATAATGCTTTCTCTAACTTATTTTAGAACATAGTATATAACACACAAACATACAAAATATGTGTTAATTCACTGTTTATGTTATTGATAAGGCTTCTGGTCAAGAGTAGGAATTAGTAAAGTTTTGGGCGAATCAGAAGTTATATGCGAATTTTCAGCTGTGTTGGAGGGCGATGTCCGTAACCCCTGTATTTTTCAAAGGCTGGCTGTATTTTAATAGCCTCCCAACTGGTATTTTTGCATCCAGGCTTTACCTGCTGTTACACATCCTACACACCATCAGCTCCGCCAATGGTGCGTATGAATTAAGCTGGTAGCCAAACCTAGTCCTCTCCTAACATTTTTGTTATAAGATCAGGGAGCTTCTTAGGGTGAGGAGTATATCTGTGCATTTTTGTCTCCATCATAGCACTCTACACAGTACATGAAGAACCAAATCCCCATTAAATCTTTGTGAAATGAACGACTTAAATGTAACAAACTTGGAGAACAAAGTATGAAGCAGCACCATGTTGAATGATTTGAGCATCCAAAGATGAATAAAACATTGTCTCTGCTCTCAGGTAACTGATAATAAAATTGCATGTGTGTGCACACATGTGTTGTTACTGCTTGCAACAGACACACCTGGGTAGATAAAGGAGAGAAAGGGTCAGCCCTGCATCTGTCCGAATAAAAACAAGATGCCCTTTCACTTCTGGTTCTCTCCTGGCATCCTTGGCTCTGCAGCGTCTGAGCTGGAAAAGCTGAGCCTTGCCTGGTGTTACCATGACGTCTGAGCTTTGAGAGCTGTTTCCTTTCCTCCTAAGCCTAAGAAAGATTATTCCAGTGATATCTGAATAGCTTGAGTTAGCTGTGTATGAGCGCAGAGGAAGTGGTTCCCTAGCAACAGGAGCCTCTGAAAGCCTCTTAGCGCTCAGCGCTTCTCCCTGCTTTGTGTTTTCTCTCCTGCGCGTTGCCGGTCAGCAAAAGGCAGGGACTGCACCTGCTCTGAATTAGGGCTGGTCAGTTACACTCAGGCAGTTAAGCTTTACCGAGTCGCAGGGCCCTGTTCCTCTTTCGGTTAAGCTTCTTCCTAAGGCCTGGGGCCTGTCTTGCTCCTGGTTAGACGATAATTACCTCGGATCGTACTTCCGTTTTTTGTTTTTCAGTTTTGACCATAAATGGAAAATACTGAGGTGCCCAAAGAAAATTTTAATTGAGGGTTTCTTTTAGAGTAAAAACTATTTTTTTTTTGGCACCTTTTTCAAATGAGCTAAATCTCTTCAGAAAAAGGTGAGTGCTTTCTTTTTCTTGAAGAGTTTATTCTTGCCCCATTCTTCCTTTGTTTTTCCACAGAAATCAAGCAAATTCTTCATTGTTTATATTGCCAGCATCTCAATACACAGATTAATACACAAAATGGCTGGGGAAATAATAAAGCGTCTTCTTACAACATTGCCTCAGTCTAGCAAAACACAGCTTCTAGGGGCCATCATCCTTAACTGGGGGCATGGATCCTGATCCTGCTCCAGCCCCAGTGCTGTATTTTAAGGTGTAAATTTGTACAGCCCACAGCACAGAGCTCTAGCCTGGGTTCAGAATTGCTGACTGGAAGTGCCTTGTTTTATCTTCAAATAATAATCTGTATGAGAACAATAATCTTATAGGAGATGGTTATCCATTTTTACCAACCAATTGGCTACTATGGATTGGTGGCATTGAATGTCTACCCCTGGCTGCGGGTGGTGCATGACAGCATGTGGCTAATTATAATCGAGCCTAACAGCTCCAAGGATGCTTGTCATCTATACCTTTTAAAATATTTTACTTCACTCATTCATTTAACCAACAAGAATTTGTAATTGAGTGTGTCCTCTGTGGAAGACATTGTGTTGAGTCTTGTGGGAAAAATGGCATGATCTGTAATCTTGGGGAGGTCTCAATTTAAAAGAGGAGGTAAGGTTTGTATCTATGTAACTATCAAGCAGTTGGAGGGTAGGGTGAACCCAACTTTGAGTAATCCAGTAGAGTGAGTGTGAGGGAATAAGACTGAGAAGTTACATCTGTTCTATAGATAAACAGAGGACTTGGTCTCCAAGACTATTCTTCTAACTGTTTTTATTAATCTTACATTTATTGAAACAATAAAACAGAACAACAAAATCCCATGTCATGATATTCTGTTTGCATCTAAATGGGCTATTTTTAATCAATGTGAAGAGCTTGACATATGTCAGCCAAAGTGACATAAAACAGAAACCAGGAAGAGAATTTATCTGGGATCTGGGAAAAGTAAAAAAAAAAAAAATAAAAAAAAAATCCTAGCTTCGGGGATATTTGAATCACCACTGTTTATCTTAGTTTCCTCCCAGGCATTATTTTCTACTAGTAAATGAGAAAGGAAGAAAAATGCAACTCAGAAGACAAATCTGCTGGGAGCCAGGCTTTCTCTTTAATAGTCATATGCCCTACAAGCTGAGGAGTCTGCCCAGGGTCGCGTGTGCTGCCACCACCATGGTCACAGTTAACCAGAAAAACCGAGTTACAAATCAATGGGGATGTGGGGAAGAAAGCACCAACTGAAGTCAGACGTCCATAGTGTACTTTCTCAGGCTGCCTGAGACTAAAGGGGAATGGAAAAGTCATGTTACTATGTCCAGGTGACAAACATTTGGGGATCATTTCAGACTTACGGAAATAGTCCACTACCTTCTGTGGAGTTGATACCCATTCAAGATTGATGAAGTGGAAAATGGGAGACAGGCAATAAAGGAGCTTTTATGTAGCTAAATAAGTGATTTCCATCCTCGGACAGAAAGGATGAAGTGTAAAGAAAGACCTCTCCTGTCTGGCAAACAAGAAGAAAGATTTCTGCATTTTGTAAACACCATCATACCAAAACCCACATTTGTACAACATCCTTTGTGAGGCTTTCACAATCATTTTATCAAATCTGTTATTAAAATATCTTGACCTAGGGTGGAACAGATATAAATTTCACTTTACAAGTAAAGAAACTGTGTCACAGAGGAAGTAAATGACTTGTTAAGGTCACACGGCAAATTTAAAGCAAAACCAAGATGAGACCCTTGCATTTTCTGGCATGTAGCATAGCAGAAAACTTCAGCCATATTTGTAGGATTTATGTCTGCTATTGTACATGGTGCTGAGCCGCGGCCGGTGACATAAGTGGGAGAGATCGTGAGGGTCCAAGAAAGCCAAGCTCTGGTCTGTTGTTTGACTTTGGGAAATTTTCTTAGCTGTAAAATAGGATAAGAAGACCTATGTCATCAGCTAGATGTGAGGATTAACAGAATGTAATTTATGGAATGCACAGTGCCAAGTACACAGTAAAGCATCAAATAAAAATTAAATAAGAAAAGTGGCTGCCACACAGTAAGTATTCAATAAGTGTAAGCCATCATCATTACTGTTGTTGTGTTATTGTTGCAGGTCCCCACATACGCTGGCCTCCCTCCGCAGCTCTGCCATCTTCCTGCAGTAACAGGGTTACTTAGACAGAGGGACAGAGAATAAGAAGTCACAGAGGGAGAGGACATGTTCTTCCTCCTTACACTTGATCTCTCCTCCTTGTTACTAGCACCATTGGGTCATTTCCAAATAAATAATATGACAATAGCTTTAAAAAAATCTTACAATGAGCAACTGTTTTCTTATGTCTTTGCCCAAAGTGACTTTAAATTGCCCTTGAGAATGACTCCCGGGCGGCCCGAAATGGCTGCTGAGGCTCTGTACCTGAGGGTCAGCCGTCGGACCCTGGCCTAACTTGCCTTTGTGTCCATTTGTGAAACCCATGTATTGTGCCCAGTGAAGCACCTTGTATCTTCCCAAACCACTGTTGGCTTGAATTACTCAGAAGTTTCATGTGACAAAGGACCCCAAACTCCCAACATGTGTTTCATCTCTTTATCTATCAAAATTGGTAGTGTCTCTCTCTATATCTATATATCTATCTATCTATCTATCTATCTATCTATCTATCTATCTATAGAGAGAGGGACTGGGGCCATTAGAAAGTTTCAAATTGTTTTTTTATCTACCTAAGAAAAAACTGCAGAGTGTGTAGGACTTTGTTGATGATCAATTATATTATTTAAGCAAACACATTTTGTTAAAGCACATTTTCCCCTTCTGCTAAAGCTTCTGGCAAGGAAAGCAGTCTCTTCATTTGGGAGGCAAAAGAACATTCATCTGGTAGGATATAACAGAACAAATATAAATCCTTTCAATCTAAGCCCACTTGGAAGTGGAAGAAAATTATGCTAGGTAAAGGGTGAAATCATTGCAATTGGATTATAACTCCTTTAAAGTAAATTTTCTATTAAAAAAAGGATCAGGAAAAAATGTCAGAACTGGGAATTTCCTTTGGGGATAAGGGGATGCACCAACAAATTTTGGATTATTTTGTCACCTCTGGCCTATGGCCTGGGGATCACTACCTGTGTGGACACAGGCAGTTTGATGACTTTGGTGATTGGAGCTTCAGTCTCCCCTATCATTAATTAAAGGGTGAGGGCTCTGGCTGGTGTGGCTTAGTTGGTTGGAGTGTTGTCCCTTAAACTGAAAGGTCTCCCGTTTGATTCCTGATCAGGGTACTTGCCTGGGTTGTGGGTTCAGTCCCCAGTCAGGGTGTGTGTCAGAGGCAACCAATGAATGTTTCTCTCTCACATTGATGTTTCTGTCTCTCCCTTCCTCCCTCCCTTCCCCTTTCTTTAAAATCGATAAGTATGTCCTCAGGTGAAGATAAAAAATAAATGAATAAACAGATGAAAGAAAGAAAGAGAGAGAGAGAGAGAGGAGGGAAAGAGGAAGGAAAGAAGAAAGGAAGGAAGGCAGGAAGGGAGGGAGGAAGGGAAGAAGGAAGGAAGAAATCTGCCACCCAGATGGGTCATAGTAGAGCTCTTTTTCTTAGTTTTTCTGCAGTTTTTTCTTAGGTAGATAAAAAAACCAATTTGAAACTTTCTAATGGCCCCAGTCCCTCTCTCTATATAGATAGATAGATAGATAGATAGATAGATAGATAGATAAATAGATAGATAGATAGATAGATATAGAGAGAGACACTACCAATTTTGATAGATAAAGAGATGAAACACATGTTGGGAGTTTGGGGTCCTTTGTCACATGAAACTTCTGAGTAATTCAAACCAACAGTGGTTCGGGAAGATACAAGGTGCTTCACTGGGCACAATACATGGGTTTCACAAATGGACACAAAGGCAAGTTAGGCCAGGTTCCGACGGCTGACCCTCAGGTACAGAGCCTCAGCGGCCATTTCGGACCACCCGGGAGTCATAGTAGAGATTCATGTTAGAGCTCTAATGGTGCAAGTCCCAAGAGAACTAAAACAGATGAGAACCCACCTTGAGAGATATACATCCAAAGAGAGTTCACTTGGGATGTGCTAAAGCGAGCAATAGAGGCAAATGAAAAAGACAGTTGATTACTTCCTATTATTATGGAGAAACCATTCATTCATGCACACACACATTCATTTAACCAACATTTATTGAGAAACAGTATAGCATATGGTTAAATGGTTCAAGCTCTGGAGTTACATGCCCTGGGTTGAAATCCAAGTTCTACTACTTATGTGCTGTGTGGCCTTGAGGAAACTACTTAATTTTGTCTCCTCATCTATAGTTTTCATTTCAAACACTTGTTGTGAAGGATAAATGAATTGATACATGTAAAATATTGATAACAGTGCTTGGCACATAGAAGTCATTTTGTAAGTGTTGTGTGTTACCACGGCCAAGCTCTCTGTTAGATGTAAATAGGAACTCAGAGATGTCACTATGGACAAGATACCAACAATCATCATAACTGCTTTCTTGTTATCTTTGCAAACAGTTCTTTGGGAAACAAGATTGCTTAGGCCCAATCCAAAGGTTATTTTGCCCTGTTTTAACATTTCAAAGATTTGAGTGTCATCCACAGAGAGGTTTTATTTGAACTGTGTAAGTAGATAAATTTTCTGTAAGAGGAATACAGAGAAAAGAGCATAATGCTTCCAATTTGACTAGAAACTTTTAACAAGTCCTTCCATTTCCAACAATATGGAGGACTATATAACCCGAGAGCCACCCAGTTTGAAAATAGATAAACAACTTTAAAAAAACAATCCAAATATGCTATATAAAAATTAACAAAAATTTTTTTGTAAATGCACAGCTAATTGTTAAAGAAATAATGGAAATACCTAGGGGCCAAAATCAAAGACACAACTAAAAACCAACTAGTAATCCCGTAAATGAAGCCTGTGGCAGGACATCTTGGAAATCTTGGGGCTTAGGTTTGATGCCTATATGAGTTGGAGGAATATGTTAATGATCTTTTTCTGTGTAACACATTCCACACACTTGGCTAGAGACAACACAGATTTGTTACCTCACGGTTTCTGAGTCAAGAGTCTGAACACGGCTTAGTGACTCTGTGCAGCATCTCCGGTTGCCTCAGTTAAAATGTCAGCTGGGCTGAGGCCTCCACCGGAGAAGGAGCCACATTTGTTGGCAGAATTGAATTCTATATCCTTGTAGGACTGAGAACTTCCATTTTCCCCTGGTTGTTGGACAAAGGTCGCCCTCAGTGCCAGGTGAGCTTCCTAAAAATGGCAGCCTCCGCAGGGTAGCTTTCTCCTTTGCAGGACGTGAGTGCTCCAGAGGGAAGGGTACTAGAATCCTAACCAAGTAATCATGTACATGCCTTCATCCTTGCAAGGGTCTGTTGTTTAGAAGCAGTTGCAGGTCCTGCCCACACTGGAGAGAAGATCACACAAGGTCATGAATACCAGGAAAGAGAGATCATGGGGAACCACCCCAAGAATCTGACCGCCACAGGGCAAAGTCTGGGTCCTGTGGCGGGGCATGGTGTTGTGTGTGAGACCCCTTCAGAGAGCTAGGACCTTGAGGAACTATACCCTCATTTAAAGTGAGGTGTCAAGGAAACTTGTCTGTCTCAGAATGGGCCACAGGAGGAAAAAAATCTCTCCCATGAAAATTCATGATCAAAGTCTATAGGATGCATGGGTTTGATTTGCAAGCTTATTGCAGAGTCCTGTGACTCTTCAAGTTGAAAAATGAGCATACAAAAATATCCCAGATCAGTAAATTCTCAAAAATAACAGAATACCTCTTTGGAAGGAGGTGCCCACATCTTTGAAAGAATACCCACAGATAAAGCTTCACTGAAGACAAAGATCACAATTCCAAATGATGAAACCTATGAGGAGCTAAGTCGTTATGAGTTAGAGGCAGCAGTCTCAAGAAGCAGGAGTAAACCTCCAAGAACTTAATAGAAAATGATAAGTGTTAAGGGCTGAACTGTGTCCTCCCCAAATTCATATGTTGAAGCCCTAACCCCCAGTACCTCAAAATGTGACACATTTGGAGTTAGAGCCTATAAAAAGGTGAGGAAGTTAAAATGAGACCTTTAGGGTGGGCCTCAATCCAACCTGACCGTGACCTTATAAGAAGACAAGATTAAGAAATAGACACCTACAGAGGGAAGACCATGTGAGACACAGAGAGAAGATGGTCATCTACAAGCCAAGGAGAAGCTTCAGAGGATCCCAACTCTGTCAGCACCTTGACTTCTGATGTCTGGCCTGTAGAACTGTGAGAAAGTCCATTTCCGTTGTTTATGCTGCCCAGTCTGTGATATTTTAGTCTGGTAGCCCTAGCAACTAATACAATATGGAAAAGGATAAAAAATAAGAATGTTAAAAGTGATAAAGAACATAAGTAAATAAAAACATGAGAATTAGACAGGATATCGTAAATGCGTAACTCAAAGACAGGAAAAACCCCATCCCAGCCCACGTTGTAGTGGTGAGGGGACCATGTGCAATGGCTCCATAATTCTCTACTGTGAGCTCAGACTCAGCTGTGACAACACATTTTATCTTTTCCCTACTTTTAGCTATGCCCCACAAAGTGGCACAAAAAAATGACCAGAAGTGTTTTAAGTTTTTTATAGGAAGTAGGACAAATACAAAGTTAATCACGCAAATCAAATGTCCTTTGAATCAATATTTTCTCTGGTCGTTTTGTGAATAAAATTTGTCAGCTTGCACATTGGTAAATTATAATTCTGAGATTTAGGGACTAATAAAGAATTAGTCTGCATTCATCTATTTATTCATTTACTCAATGAATATTTGTTAGACCCCTATTACGTACTATTTAATTAAGTTTGTTTAATGAAAGATAATTTAGTAATTTGTGGATTCAGGATTAGTTGGTTCTGCTCATACTTTTATTCATCAATAAACTAATTTATTTCATGAATTTAATTTAGTTAATTTTTGAATAAATCGATGAAGTAATTTAATTCATCCTTGAATTCCTAATGTTTATTCCAAGGCACTGCAAGATCCTGAGATGCTTTCTGAAGTATCAGATTGATTCAGATTTGCTCAGGATTATTTTAGCATCATTTATATCTTCTTGCATTATTATTTGAAAACCAGGAGTCTATATGTAGTGTATGTACAGATTATCTCAAAGTAGTATGTGAACGTTCTCTTTCTCTCTGTCAGTTTCACAATGAAAGACCTATGTAAATTAGCCATGATCTCCTGAAGGGGCCTCCAGCTAATGTATGAACCCTTTTCCTCTCTGGCCCTTTTTGTCCTGGACCCCGTCTTAGTTACCTGCTGGTCAGCCTCACCGTCCCTCTGCCATGTCCTGTGTTTCTGCTTCCCTATCTCATATCCTACTTATGTTCTCTCTCCTGGCCTTTCTTCGCCTCCATCCTTTCCCTAAGAAAAAGTTACTTTTGGATATCCTTCATGTAATAATTTTTATATTCAGATTTCTGAATCCTGTGGGAGGAGATTTTAATTCTGGTGGCCAAGAATTTGCACTTTTTTTCCTGGACACATGACCTGCTCCCTCCCACAGGGACCTGAACTCAGAAGGGCCCTGCAGGGGGTTCAGTCCTATGTTGTTGCCATCTTGAAATGCTCAACCAGTTTTCCTCACAAGGGGCCACACATTTTCATTTTGAGTTGGGCCCCATGAGCTATGTAGCCAGTCCTGCAGTAGAGAGTGCTCTCAATGGGTCAAGAGTCATGAAATTCACTAGGAAAAAGGAACAGTCAGGACTATTTATGATGTCATTGGCGTGGTGGACAGGGAGATTAGAGGAGCAGGGAAGATAGGATCACCTTTCAGCAGTGCTCTCTTTCCCCTGGGAATCTTTTTAAAGCACAGGCCAGGGTTGAAGGGCATAGTGGTGGTCTTCTTGTAAATCAACTAGGCACTGTTTTGATCATAGTCAGTTTTGACCTATTCCTGAGGAATCCCTACCATGATCTAGAGAGGGAATCTATCTCTAAAAATAGATTGATTCTAGCCTTGGCCAGGTCGCTCAGTTGGTTGGAGAATCATACCGTATACTGAAGGCTGTGGGTTTGATCCCCAGTCAGGGCACGTGCAGGAGGCAGCCGATTGATGTTCCTCTCTCATGTCGATGTGTCTCTCTCTCTCTCCCTTTCTCTCTCTAAAATCAATAAACATACCCTAGGGTGAGTATTAAAAAAGTAATAAATAAATAAATAAATACGTACATACATACATATATAAATAAAATAGACTGATTCTAAAAGTCCTGCCATGAGATTTATATACCTCTTTCATCTAAACAAGCAAGCTAATATAAAAGATAGACAAGTTTATTCCAGAAAAGCCATGAACAAAAACTTAAAAGTGGCAGGAAGGGGATGCTGGATATAAAATGTTATGGTAATGATTCAGAAAAGAACTCCTGGGAGAGGAAACTCGGAAGAGGAGATTTGTGGAAGAGGTGCTAGAACGGTGTTCAGGCAGAGCTTTGGGAAAAACACTGAGATCGATGTGTGCGAGGAAAACAAAGAAAAACATACAAGATAATTGCGAACTGTCCTGGAAAAAAAACCATAACTGTCTGCATTGATTTAAATAGGATGGTTTTTATAATGACCTGTACAATTATAAGAGAGGTATAGCTGAGATTGCAAATGTATGCCTTTCTGTTTGCCTTGTGTTGTTTAGTTGGCTCTCAATAAATGTAAAATAATAAATATTCATTAGGTAAACCATTTCAAACTGACTAGATCCCATTATAACTCATGGAATTTCAAATAATAGCATTTGAAGACCCTTTGCTGAAGTTCTTTCAATCCAGAGAATTGACCACTCTTAAAGAGAGTTCATTTCAAAACATGATTTTGAAAATGAGAGCTGAGTAAAATATATACGTAAAATTCACCTCTGCCCAGGTTCATTGTTTCGTCTCTTATTTGTTGGAATTCTTTGGGAGCAGTGGGTATTTGTAGGCTATTGTATCTTTCGCTACTGATCACCATGCTCAGTCAGGCAATTCAGATATTTTTTGCAAGTCTATTTCCACTGTATGTTTTAACCCTGAGGGGGAAGAGATGGCATATTGAAGTAACCAAGTTTTAACATTGGGTATGGGACATAAAGTTTAATACAAACTGCTGAAGCGAGCGAGAGAATTACATTTTGTGTGTTTTCATTAAAGTCTTGATTATCACACTGAGCTTGAGTGTGGAGGACAGGAAATTCTGCAGCCAAGGAAACCCCTATCCATATGCAGCATCCTGTGGAGGAAGATAAGGCTCCATGAGAGAGATTTACCATGGCACATGCTGTTCATTTATTGTGTAACCTTAGGAACATACGTATATTTTCATTTACTGTAGATTGAAAGATTGTTCACACTTCTGTGACTTTTTTTTAACATTAATACTTAATTTTTTAAAAGTATTAAAAGTCATAATTTCCCCCTAATTTATATATCTTATTTTGCTATATACAGTGCCAGTATATTTTTAAGAATCACTTTAAAAGTTCTTTGATTAATCTTCGGTCCCATTTAAAACCTAAACTCCTTTAAACATTTTAAGTACATGTATATATATGCAGTTGATATATTTAGTCTTATTTTCAAGTCCTTCAATTTCTTCTCTAACACCAAAACTTACTTAATATTAATCTAACATATATAATATGTGAATATATAAATTATACACATATCAACTTAAATATAATGTTAAATTTTCCTAAATTTTTCACTACTATTTACAAGCTATTTTACTTTGTCAACTTAATAATCATGAGTCTGAATCAATTATCCATGTCAATGATTAATTTAGACAATACAAACATTTCAAATACAAGACACGCACAATGTATATAACACAAAAAATTTGAATACTATGAACTGCATTTACTTATTCATCTTTAGACTTAGTTCTAAGCCGGTTGGAGTTAAAATAAACGTACCTGCCAAGGAGCCAATGATAGCATCCCACATTAATTTCATTTTTTTGTCCTAGTATTTTTGGGTATACTGTTCTAAGGGAGTGGGATTTCCACTGCACGTGCAAGACACCTTCAGTGAGACAGAGTTGCATGTAAACTAGAGAGATTGGCCTGGGAGTGAAATGAAGAGCTACAGACATCCAGTATAATTTTTTTCACTAATAGACTGCCTTATTGAGACTTTAAAAATAAATTATGGAACATAAAATTACTGATTTTAAAATAAAAATTCGATGGCTTTTAGTACATCTACAATGTTGTGTGTACAACCACTCCTTTACTTAGTTCTAAAATATTTCCATCACTCCGAAATAGAACTCCATACCCACTGAGCATTTACTCCCCATTAGTCACTACCCCGACTCTAGGTGACCACCAATCTGCTTTTTAAATCTATGGATCTACCTATTCCAAATATTTCACAGAAATGGAGACATACAATAAGTAAACTTCCATGTCTGACTCCTTTCTCTCAAAGTAATGTTTTAAGGCCCATCCATTGTATAGTGTGTATCAATACTTTGTTCCTTTCTATGGCTGAATAATTTTTCATCACATAGATATATCACATTCATCCACTGATGGACATTTGGGACTTCTAACTTTTGAATGTTGTGAATAATGCTGCTGTGAACACACCCATACGTGCATTTGCATGAACATCTGTATATACCTGGGATTGCTGGCTTATGTGATAATTCTAGGTTCAGCTTTTTGAGGAACTGACAAACTGTTTTTCTACAGTACCTGAACCACTTTTCATCCCCATTAACAATGTATGAGGGTTTTAATTTCTCCACATCCTCACTGACACTTGTTTATTTCAACTTAAAAAAATTTTAGTCATTCCTAGTAGATGTGAAGTGGCATCTTACACCTGCTTTGATTTGCATTTCCCAAATGACTAGTGATATTTGAGACCTTTTAATTAATGGATTATGCTAATAGGGAACTCCAGGTTGATGTCCTACACCTAGGGCCCCTGAATTCAAGCTAAGTTTTTTCTAATTACTCTCAACTGTGTCCTCTGATTAGGGCAAATTATATCATGTCAACTTCCCTCCAAACCCCAATTTTATTCCCTATCTTCGCTCCACAGCTTCACTGGGTTCAATCAATATGTTAAATGTTCGCCTCTTCCCTAAATTCTCTTTATATTCTTTCTATCTCACAGAGCTTCTACTTTAAACACATATTTGGATGACACCCTTTAGATTCTGCATGTCTTTCCTGCCTGTTTAGTGACATGGTCAGTTTCTAAAGTGATTCTAATTATAATATTCTAAATATAGCATTAAACATATTGGGAAGCAGGAAATTTTGGACTGTGAGAAAAGTATGTTTTGATAGAATCAGATTGCAGTACTTTTAGAATTAATAACCATTCATTTCAGAAATTTTCCTTTTTAATCATATGACCACAATTTAGACTATGCTGTTCCAGCAATGGCAATTTGCCTAAATTGCCCTGGTGGTAACTGATGAGTGGGAGGAAGTAGGCCCACTGGTGCCTGCCTTGTAAATGTCCTTTATCGAGCCCACCCTCAGGATTTATACCGTGATGGCCAAGAGACAGAGTGAGAAACATATGGCTTATGTGGGGGCGGGCTGGAATCAAGTTCGGAGGCCATTGATCACGTCCTCAGTGGTATTTTTTATGCATGGTCCAAGGGCTCTGCTGAGATACATGGAGACTTATAAGACACCTAAAGCTGTAAAATGATCCATATCAAATGCCACAATCTGTTTCTATGAAAGTTAGTTCCTGTGAAAGCTGTTATCCCAAAAGAGAAACCAAAAAACAGAAGTGGTAGGGGAGGATATGCTCTTTTGCATCTAAATTCCAAGATCTTCAGCTCTTGGACAATTGTATGGTACAATTTGAATTTTCAAATTGTATGGAAAATTATAAATTGCCATTCAAATATAAAACAGTATTATTTTTATTGTTCCACTAATGAATTGTATACTGGAGACAGAGGAGAGGAGAGGGGATCTCAGTTGATTCATGCTACAAGAAGGGTCTTGTGTAAACCCAAGGCCAGTCAAGGACTGGCAGCGGCCAGCAGTGACCAGCCCTCAGAAATTTAAGTAAAATCATCACTATAACGGGAGATGGTCCTTCTCTTCTCTTCTACTTTGGCAGCTTCAAAACAACCACTGTCTTAAAAAAGTCCCAAGTGTATTTAGGGGGCCCCCAGTGGTCCAGCCTCCCTTTGGCCCTAATGAGGGAGGAGGAGGTGCTTGGCTTTGATGTACCGCTTAGGTTTTCTAATGAGGTAGTCAAGAGGTCAGATTCCACTGGGATGTGTCCTTTTAAGCCTTGATTATTCAGCAGCCCTGTTGAAATTAGCTGTTCATTTATCCATGAGCAGCTGCATGCAGGGTTGGACAATTTTGCTTGTAGTATCAAACGGAGTGGGTCTGGGCTAGAGCACTCCTGAATATTTATTTAACTCAATTATTTCTCTGTGCCAATTTTTTCTATTTCTAAGCAATAGCACTAGATTCTGAAACCACTCAAGTTTCACCATAAAAAATGGCCAAGAAATGTGATCTGGATTGTCAACCACGGCTCAGTTCTAATATGAGACAAATTCTTTCTGTCCCTTATGCCTGTTTCTCTTCCACGCGACATTAATGCCTATTTTGGCACGCCATGTCACAGCTGCAAAGCAGGGCTGGCCCTCCTCTTTGCCTGTTCTTATAAGCTCCCTGCAGGGCTGCCAGAAGAGTTACATTCATGACTGTCAGGCCCTGGCTGGAGCAATTACAGATCACGGGCCAGCTCTGCTCACTGTCCTGGGAGGGCGTATAGGGACTAGATGAGGCTTTGCCAGAAGGTCAGTGGAGAAGGAATGAAGGATGACCCTGAGACGGGGCAGAGATTTAGTGCCACATTGAAAAATTGGAAGGGCTAGAAGGGATTCTTTCTCTCTCTCTCTCTCTCTCTTTCTCACACACACACACACACACACACACACACACACACAAATAACATTCTGATCAATAGAATTATTGAAATGTATCTATTCAATGGGCCACCAGAAGTACAAGTGTGTCTTCCTCTTGAATACTTACTGATCAAGATAAATAAACATTATGTGTGTATTTTGGTTTATAAGACCTCTGTGTTATTGATTTAACAGTTCCACTGCCTACATTCCCCCTACATTTGTCAGCTGCTTGAGTTATTTTACCACATTTGTCATAAGTGCAGCTTGTGGTGTCCATATATGGAAAGCTACTCAGGGGCCTTCAAGCTCCTTGGGAACTGACTCCCAAGTTCTTTGTGCTTTGAGATGGAGCAGGCCAAACAAACGATGGCCCTGGGGGAACTGACTCTGCCATTTCTCCCCCGGCCTTTTCAGCCAACATTGGAATACCTTCCACATTTCTCACGTCTTCTGAAGAACTCCATAGTTGTATTTATTGTTCTTATGACCATTAGATTGTTTACAGTGTTAATAGGTCTCTTTCAGGGCTTCCAGTGGTTTTTAATGGTCCCACATGTGTTTTCTGAGTTGGGCACCAACCTTACCTGCTTCTACATTGTTTTATGTTTGCTGGGAACCATCTGGGGACATGTACCATGGAAGCTGATGACACAGACAACTGACATTTTGCAGCGCTCCATTATTCAGAAGAATGACTTATAACCCATGTTGGCAAGTTCATTAAAATGTGGGGTCCTCAGCAGCATTTAGTGCTCATGCTGAGGACGATGAGCTTGCCATCTTTGTTAAACAATAGAAAAGTAAGGAAAATGGACTGTTTTAGATGTTGTTAAAGTGCAAAGTCTCACTGTGAGCTATTTAGCTGGAAGTCCAAACTCCTCCTCCTCCTCCATATATAATTGTGTGTGCTTGCGCCCATCCGCATGTCTGTGTGCTGTTCATTCCCCTTGAAAAGCCTGTGCCTTTTCTGTAGTAGATGTCCATTTAAGAGAGCTCCACTTAGCTGCCTCCTAGATTAATGGTCGCTCGAAATTCTCCCTGTGACATGTGCGGAGTGAGTCCCAGGATGGGCTCGACCCTGCAGCTGATGGCTACTCCTACACACTTTTGCTTTTACTGACTGAGTTTTTGATAACTGAAAATAAGATGTGTTTGTTTCAAACTTGTTTACACCAGTTGTGATTGTAATATTGTAAAATAATTAAGCATTAAATGACTCAACAAAATATGAATGCTGAAGGAAGGAGGTTATTACTATGAAAATTAAATGCTTGGAAAAGAGTGAAGATGGGCTGCTTAAGACAAATGCTGTCGAATTAGGTGTAGGCAAGATAATTATATAAGACAAATAAAGTACTAAAAATCAAGGGTTCTCTACTCAGGTTGCTTTACAATTTTCTCTCCATTCTGGCTCCCATTTAAAGAAACAAACTGGGAATTGGGTAATTAAGGCGTTATGGGTGTGATCTGTACAGGAAGGAAAGCAAGGGAGCTCCAGTTTACGCTTAAAGGAAAACCTTGATCCTACAATCAAGGAAACTGGTGAACAAATGCCCAATATATGTTACTGTTTAAATTCAGTATTTAAGGCATCCGTTATTTTTACATAACTTACCGCTCTGATTAACTGCCCATCTATATGAACCAATATCTGGTAAAAGGATTTCTAGTGTACAGATCCTTTACGTACAGATACTTCTGAGGTGCAGCCTCCTCCAGGAAGCTCTCTCTGACTCTCCTCTCCAGTCTGGGTGAAGAATCCCTCATCCTGGCTCCTGGCTGTTTGTCCATCACAGCATTTTATGGGGCATAACTGTTCACTTTGTTGCATATCTCCTCCACTGGGCTGTCACTTTGCTGAGGGCAGGGAGCTCTATTAATCTCCATAGTCTTAGATCCTAAAATACTGCCTGGCCCCAGTAAGGATGTACAAATGCTCACTGAATGTAGAAAGACAACCTTCATTAAAGTGTTGATGGGACAGCGAAGATTAAAAATACCAGATATATTACTTTGTGGAAAGACCAGGGAAAAACTTTGTTGGTAGGGGGGTCATTTCTCTGGTATTTAAGATGTGTTACGTCATGAGCTTAAAGAGAAACTAGTTGGGGGTCGCAGAGCAACTCGAATGTATTTTATTGTTAGTTTGCATTGTTTTGACACATTTTCTAGCTGCAAGATATTTCTGTGGGTCTTTTCCACCCTGCAGAGCTGCCCCTCCCCTGTATTTTTGCTCTCGGTGTGCTATTTCTGTTTCCAGCAGCTAAGGAGCAGGCTGTGGACCAGGGCTGGTCCCACCCCACACTGGCTGGGAAAGCCTCAAAGAATCCGAGTCCTTCTGTTTCAGATCTTGTTTATTCGTCTTCCTCTCCTCCCCAGCCTCAATCAACATATGCCTCTAGTCTGGGAGTCTAGAGGAGTTCTTAAGGCCATGTATCCTGTTTCCTTTAATAGATTTCCAGGCTCACTAAGCTAAGTGTTAGCTTCCTTTTCGTCTTTTACATTCTTTAATTCCCTGGTCTGAACTCCTTAATCAAATGTCTTACTTTAATTTTCTCTTGCCCTGTGGCATTTGGCTTATGTCTAGCCACAAAAGGTTCCATATTGTGTACATTTTAAGAAGTGGCCCACAACAGGAAATATTTCATCCAAAGTGAACATTATCATTTGGACACCTAAAAGTTTAGAACCAAATAGTCTGCAGTAGGAGTCAGTCACAGAACACAAATGACACTGGCATAGTTTAATAGAATTTTAAATAAATGCATTTACAATAAGCAGCAGTTTAATGTGAGCTTTGTAAGCATATAAATATGGAACTAAATCTGATTCTTCTCATTTGCTGTAAGCATGCCTCTTTTTCTGGAGTGCCCTGAAAGGAACACCAAATTAAAAAAACAGGGAACCTAAAAATAAAACTCTCTTTATTGAAAATGACATGATTATCTACATTAAAAATCCCAAAGGATTCTCAAAATAAAGTACTAGAAATAGCATGAGAGTTTATCAAGGTCATAGGATACAAGGTCAACATATGGAAATCAATTGTGTTTCTATATATTGAAATAAATAATTGGAAATAAAAATTTTAAAATTTATCCCTTACGATAGCATCGAAACCATGAAATGTGTAGGGATAACTGTAACAAAATATTTGCAAGGTTTGTATGCCAGAAAGTATAAAACTTTGGTGGGAGAAATTTTAAAAGAATAAATAGAAAGCTATAGCAGGCTTATGGTTTAGAAGACTAAATATTAAGATTTCAGTTCTCCCCAAATTTATCTATAGATTTAATACAATCTCAATGAAAATTCCAACACATTTTTTGAAAAAAATTGACATGTTGATTCTAAAATGTGTATGGAAAAGCAAAGGACCTAGCATAACCAAAATAATTTTCTCTTAATTTAAAAGATTTATTGATGAGAGAGGGAGAGAGAGAGAGATGTCGCTCTGTCGTTCTACTTATTTCTGTATTCTTTGGTTGATTTTTTAAAAGTATATTTTATTGATTATGCTATTACAGTTGTCCCATTTTTTTCTCCCCTTTATTCCCCTCTATCCTGTACCACCTCTCCCTCCATTCCCCTGCTTAGTTCATGTCCATAGTTTGTACATGTTAGTTCTTTGGTTTCTCCCTTTCCTATACTATCCTTAACCTCCCCTGTCTATTTTGTACCTACCTATTATGCTTCTTATTCCCTGTACCTTTTTCCCCATTCTCCTGTTTCCCCCTCCCAGCTGCTAACCTTCCATGAGATCTCCATTTCTGTGATTCTGTTCCTGTTCTAGTTGTTTGCTTAGTTTGTTTTTGTTTTGTTTTCTTTTTTTAGGTTCAGTTGTTGATAGTTATGAGTTTGTTGTCATTTTATTGTTTATAGTTTTGATCTTCTTTTTCTTAGATAAGTCCCTTTAACATTTCATATAATAAGGGCTTGGTGATGATGAACCCCTTTAACTTGACCTTATCTGGGAAGCACTTTATATGCCCTTCCATTCTCAATGATAACTTTGCCAGATAGAGTAATCTAGGTTGTAGGTCCTTGACTTTCATGACTTTGAATACTTCTTTCCAGCCCCTTCTTGCCTATAAGGTTTCTTTGGAGAAATCAGCTGACAGTCTTATGGGAACTCCTTTGTAGGTAACTCTCTGCTTTTCTCTTACTGCTTTTAAGAGCCTCTCATCTTTAATCTTGGGTAATTTAATTATGATGGTTCTTGGTGTTTTTCTCCTTGGGTCCAACTTCTTTGTGACTCTCTGAGCATCCTGGACTTGCATGTCCAGTTCTGTTGCCAGGTTGGGGAAGTTTTCCTTCATTATTTTTTCAAATAAGTTTTCCATTTCTTGCTCTTCCTCTTTTCCTTCTGGAACTCCTGTGATTTGGATGTTGGAACATTTAAAGTTGTCCCAGAGGTTCCTAAGCCTCTTCTCATTATTTTGAATTCTTGTTTCTTCATTATAGTCTGCTTGAATGTTTATTTCTTTCTTCTGTTCCAAATCATTGATTTGAGTCTTGGTTTCCTTCCCTTCACTGTTGGTTCCCTGTATATATATTTTTTATTTCACTTTGCATAGCCTTTACTTCTTCCTCTATTTTGCAACATATTCAATCATTTCTGCGAGCACCCTGATTACCAGTGTTTGGAACTCTGCATCTGATAGGTTGACTGTCTCCTCATTGCTTCATTCTTTTTCTGCAGTTTTGATCTGTTCTTTCATTTAGGCCATATTTCTTTGTTTCGGTGCACCTGGTTATGTTATAAGGGACAGAGTCTTAGGTATTCACCAGGGTGGGGTAACCTACTTAGCTGGGTTGTGGCACTGTATGTGGGGGAGGGGTCAGAGAGGGAACAATGCTACTTGCTTGGCTCTTGTCCTGTTTTCAGTCACTTCCCTTGCATCCCACAAGCAGATTGTGCCCCAACCCATGTGCTTATTCCTGGGTGGGTGGGCCTGTGTGCATTCTAGGATCCTGTGGTCCTCTCCTATAGCCTCTCCTGTGAGACTGGGTATTTCTCCTGTGGCCACAATGCCCATATGTTTTTACAGCCAGAGGTTTTGAGGTTTTATTTCCCCGCAGAGGAAACCTGGGTTGTGTGGTCTGTCTTGTTCTCCAGTTGTTCCTCCCAGCTTATCTGCACATGAATGTGGGATGTCCTGGTCCTCCAGCCACTGCCTTATCACATGTCCTTGCTGCCCTGGCCTCCTGTCTCCACCCCTCCTACCAGTCTGGGTGAATGTTTCTTTAACTCCTTGGTTTTCAGACTGCCATGCAGTGCGATTTTCTGGCAGTTCTGGTTGGTTTTTGTTTTTAAATTGGTTGTTATCCTTCTTTTGGTTGTATGAGGAAGCAAAGCATTATTTACCTACACCTCCTTCTTGGCCAGAAGCTCCCCAAGATAATTTTGAAGAACAAAGTTGAATGACCCAGAGTGCCTGGTTGTAAGGCCTATAGCTGTCCCTGCCTTATGTGCAATTTGTCTTTCTGTGGTTTCAGTTACCCTTGGTCAACTGTGGTCTGAAAATATTAAATGGAAAATTCCAGAAATAAACAATTCTAGTGGTGTGATGAAATCTTCCGATGTCCTGCTCTGTCCCATTCAGGATGTGAATCATCCCTTTGTCCAGTGTCTCCACACTGTTGATGCTCCCCACACATTAGTCCTTAGTAGCAACCTTGGTCATCAGATCTACCATCATAGTATCAAAGTGCTTATGTTCAAGTCACACTAATTTTACTGAACAATGACCCTAAAGTGCTACAGTAGTGTTGCTGGGAATACAGCTGTGCTGAAGAGGAGACATAAACTGCTTCCTTTAAGTAAAAAGGTATGTGTCTATAGTATGCATGTGTTTTCCTATACATGTAGTACTATGTATGCTACTTTCCCGTGTATGGTACTATCCAAGGTTTCAGGCATCCACTGGGGTTCTTAGAATATATTCCCTATGCATCAGGGGGGAAAACTGTACTATATAAAGCAAAACTAATAATATAGTGCAGCGTTGATGAAAGGATAGGTAGATAAAGACATGGAAAAGAATAGAAAGTTCAGAAGTAGACCCACACCTATTGCCAGCAGTCCTTAGCATTCCTTGGCAGATGGATGTATCACTCCAATCTCCGCCTCTGTTGTCACATGGCTGTATTCTTCTTGCATGTCTTTGTTTTTGTGTCTCTTCCCCTCTTCTTATGAGGACCCCACCCTGCTCCAGCATGAACTCAGCAATTAATTATACCTGCAATGACATTATTTCTGTATTAGATTATATTCTTAGGTACTGGGGGTGAGGATTTCAACCGATCTTTTTTGGGGAATATATTTCAACTCATAACATCATACAAACCAACAATCCCACACCTAGGTATTGACTCAGGAGAAATGAAAACATATGTCTTTATAAATATCTGCATGAGATGTTCATATCAGCTTTATGTATAGTCACCCAAAACTGGAAACAGGCTGAACATTTAGCAACTCTAAATTGATAAATTGTGGTCCAAACACCTGTACAGTGGAATACCACTTTACCACTTGCAGTCAAAGAACCAAATTACTAGTATGTCCAAGAACATGGATGAATCTCAAAGAATTATGTTAAGCAAAAAAAGTTATATTGAAAAGAATAAAAACAACATAACACCATTTATTCAACATCTTGAAAAGGTCAAAACTACAGGGTAAAAATCAGAGGAGTAGTTGTAGGGATTAAAGGCGGGAGGAGAGCACTGGTCACAAAGGAGAAGAAGGAAACTTTCTCAGGTGATGAAAATAATCTCAATCTGTAGTGGTGATTATATAGCCAGATATCTTTGTCAAAATTCATAGAACTATGCATTAATTATAAAGAGTAAATTTTATTATATATAAATTATACCTCAATAAAACTGACTTTCACAAAAATTCTAGGTACTGCAATTTGAAAATAAAGAGTACTTAAAAAAATAGGACCCAAGATTCTCTGAGATCCTACTGTAGGCAATCTATATAGTTGACCATCGCACAATGGGAGGAGGGCCTGACTCTCCCCCAACCCATGCAACTGAAAATTCTCATATAACTTTCGACTCTGCCAAAACTTAGCTGTCCCTTGTATCTGCATGGGGTTGGTTCCAGGGCCCTCACAGATCACAAACTCCGTGGGTGCTCAAGTCCCTTATATAAAATGTTGTAGAACAATGCCTGTAGTCAGCCTCCACATCTGAGGACTCCCAACTGTGGAGATAAAACAGTGGAGGTATTTGCTGAAAAAAAAAAATCCACACATAGGTAGGTCCATGAAGTTCAAATCCATGTTTTGTTTTTTTTTAATTCAAAGGTCAAATGTATATAAACTACTATAATTTGAGGAATTAAGATTTCTAACAAAGATTGTAAGACATATTAAAGTTAATGAGAATTAGTAAATATCAGCATAGCCTCCCTTGACTGGAAATCAGGGCAGCAAATCTCTAGAGTCAGGGTCCATGCTTCAGGGGAACGGTCTTCTGGTAATTACAGGGAGCAGCCCTTAAGACAGCCTGAGACTTAGAAAACCTAAATGACAAGCAACAGTGAGGTCCCCAGGTTGGCTTCTGAGTGTGCCTCAGGCTGTTTCCTCGGCATCTACCTGGAAGTTCTTTTCTCCTGACAGTCCTTCTCCAGACATGGCAGTGTTCTGCCTTCCCTACCAGGACAACTTGCGCTTGGTTTTCATGTGTCCTGGCTTTGGACTTGGCATCCTACTTTTATCTGAACTCAAATATAGATAACTACATAGAGAATAGGGCAAAAGTAAGTTTACAGTTGTTGTTACGAAAAATAATACAATAAGCCCTGGCTGGCGTGGCTCAGTGGATTGAGCTCCGGCCTGTGAACCAAACGGTCATGGGTTCGATTACCAGTCAGGGGACATGCATGGGTTGTGGGTCAGGTCCGAAGGAGGGGGCGCTCGAGAAGCAAACACACGTTGATGTTTCTCTCACTCTCTCCCTCCCTTCCCCGCTCTAAAAACAAATAAATAAAATCTTTAAAAAAAAGAAAAATAATACAATATTTAATAAATAATACAAGAACAAACCGTTTTGCATACTCACAACTGTAAACCTACTTTTGCTCCACCTTGTACTTCCTGTGTTTCAATTCAAAGAAGACATCAATTGTGAAATTATGATACATGAAGCTTCAAATGACAGAACACACAATGTTATGTTAAATCATATTAATGTGTGTATACCTTTTATTTAGACTGTCTCTTGCATGACTTGAGTCTTTCTTGAGCAAGACCAAGGCTCTCTTTCTCACTTCCTTTTTCAAGTTTAACAGACATGTGTCTTCCTCAAGGAAAGGGCTCCAACCTTCAGGTGCAACCCCCTGCTCTTTGTAGATATTCTTATCTTAATATGCAGAAAGCGCTTAGAAGGAAGATAACCAGAATAACACACATGCAACAGGAAGGTTTGTTTCCTGAATCTTTAATTCACAGTGAAAACCAGAGCATGACCTTTAAGAAAAAAAAATCTTAAAATATCTGATGTCTTTCTCCCTGCTAACTTCCTTTTCCTTTCTGGCCTTTTTATTTCCCCTTCTTCGTCCTGCCCCACTCTTGTCCCTGGTCAGTTCTTCCTCTCCATCTCCCTTCTTCTCTTTTTCTCTTATCGCTCCCTCTCCCCTTCCTTCTCTTCCTCCTTCTGCTTTCATCTGCTCACCTGATCATCAACTTAATTTTTACTTAAGTTTTCCTACTCCTCATTCTTTCAAACTGGCTATTATAAGGGACTCGTGTATCTTTCGTTATTACTGTTTTTATTTAATAAAGTTTTCTGTTTCCAATAAGCCTAGGAGAAAATCTGCTATAAACTTACCAACAATACACTCATTGGATCCTTCCACTTGTTTTGTACCAGGCAGACCTAAGCGAGGAACAATACCCTTTATCAGCTTCTTGGTGTGATTCCAGCTCATGCATATTCATATTTCCTACCTCATTAGTAGTCCCCTGGGTTTACTCCATGTCATCAGGAGAGCACGGGGAATTGTGGAAGTCTCAGTTAAGACAATGTCCCTTGTCTTTTCATTTGCCTTGATTATTTTTTTGAAGCACAGTTTCCAATCGCCCCACAGAACTGCTTATCAGATTCTTTCCCTTCATATAAATATGAGTCTTAAGAACCATTATTCTAGTAAATATGCAATGTGCCCTTAGTTCAGCTTTATTGAAATTCCCAATAAAGATACTCAGTTTGGCCTTGCACAAGGAGATAGAATCATTTTTGAAAATATCATCTCTAAGAACGTTTATAAAACACAGCAGGGAAATGCCTAACATTTTTTAGAAAGACTTAAAATAACTGTAATAAAAAATGTTTGAAGGAATAAACTGTTAAGTGAAGGTTTTGGGGGTAATTATTTTATATTACTGGAGCATAATATTTTAAATAATTTAAATAATTTTATCATACTGATGGCTCTCTCATTGTGCTAAACACTGAGAGGATGAAAACATTGACTCTTGCCTGCCTCCAAGATTTACAAGGTAATGAGGGAAAAAAGATATGTACAAAAAATCATAACGTGCAACAGGAAACAAGTTTATTAACTTCTTAGGTATGGGCACTGTGATTCTTATTTAACTTATTCACCTCCCAAACCTAGCTCACTCCTTTGCACGCAGAGATACTTGATAAGTGTTTTAAAGTGTTAGAAATACTGAGTGTTATAAAAGTAAAACAAAGGAAGCAATTAATTTAGTTTACAAAAGTTAGGAGAGCCTCCTGGCTGAAGTAGAACTTGAGCTGAAATTTAACACATGGGTAGAATTTGGATCTGTTAAAAGGGGGAGGAACAGCGTTCCTGCCAGAAGAAGCGACAAAAACAGGATTCAGAGGTGGGAGCAAGTGTGTTCATGCCAAAGTGGGCAAAATTGGCTGGAGCAGAATGTTCACTTTAGCCAGGTCGGTGTTTAATGTTTAAAAGGCCAATAAGGGTAATCATTAATTCTCTTATACAGGATCATTCCCATCAGTTTATAAAGAATCTAACAAGAACTACACACAGATCTCAACATGCCATTGATTTCTTCCATTGTAAAAACCAAACCAATTAATCGGAACCTTTCTTGGCTCTATTCTCCGTCATTCACTGCCCTAGAGAAAATTACCTAGGCCAGTTGCTTCCAGTACCTCTCTTCCTGTCCTTTCTTGGAGCTGTCCCAGCCAGGTTTCCATCCCTGCTGCCCCTCCAGTGACATTCAAGTGGGTAAATCCAAGAGTCACCTCTCAGTTACCCTCTCACTGGACCTGTCAGAGACAGTTGACCACTCTCTGCTCTTTGAAACACTGGCCTCACTTGGCCTCCAGGGCCCATGCTATCTTGGTTTTCATTCTTTCACTGGCCATTCATTTTTGGGGGAATATATTTCAACTCATAACATCATACACACCAACAATCCCACACCTAGGTATTGACTCAGGAGAAATGAAAACATATGTCTTTATAAATGTCTGCATGAGATGTTCATATCAGCTTTATGTATAGTCACCCAAAACTGGAAACAGGCTAAACATTTAGCAACTCTAAATTGATAAATTGTGGAATAGTTTCCATTCATCTCCCTGACCTCTCTGCGTTGGGGTAAGCCGGGGCCTGACCTCAGTCACTTCCCTGGTGATACATGTAGTCTCCTGGCATTCAGTATCATATACCCACTGATGACTACTAAATTTCTAGCTTAGCCATGACCGCTCCTCCTAACTCTAGACCCATCTCCAGCTACTTACTTGATATCCTCGTTTGGATCACAAATGGCATCTCAGACTCAACGTACCCAAAGCTGAACTCCTGTTCTCTCTGAAAGCAGTTCCTCTCAGAGCCTAGCCTCCTCCCTCCCAGAAAAAGGAAACCCACCCTTCCAGGGTCCCAGGAGCCAAAACTGAAGTCCCACTTGACTCTTTTTCTCCCATTCCACATCTAATCCACTTTCAAAATACCCATATGTAATTGTTTCTTATCGCTCTCGTTTAAAGCACCACCTTCTCTCTCCTGGATCAATGCAACAGCCTTCTAAGTGTTCTTTTGGAGTCTTCTTTTGTTCTCCTCGCCTATTTTCAGCCCATTACCAGGCAATGCACTTAAAATGTACATAAGACCAGGTTTCTCCTCTGTCCCAAACCCTCTGGTGGCTTCCCCGTTTGCTCAGAGTAAACTCCAGACTCCCTATTACAGTAGCTTGTAATAGGGCCTTCTGTAATTTGTCCTGCCTTCCTTTCATGACCTCTCTGACCCCATCATCTGTCATTTTTCCCGCTCATGCTCTCTGACCATGCTGGACTCTTGCTGTGCCTTGAATTTGCCATGTGGCCTAGTTTCAAGACCTCTGCATCTGCTAGTCTAGCGGCTCAGCTCGTCCTCCCGGTGCCCGCACAAGGAACTTCCTCATGTCTTCGGGTGTTTGCTCAACATCACTTTCTCAGAGAAACCTTCTCTTACCACCCTGTTTAAAATTGCGCATTCCCGCCACTACTTTCCATCGCCTTCCCAGGTTAATTATTATTTTTCTATAGTGTAGCAATAATGAAGGCTATTTGACAAATGATATGCTTTTGTTTTTCTTTTCTTCTTCTCTTTCCTTCCTTCTACCCTTCCTTTGTCCCTTCCTTCCATCTTCCTTTCCTGTTTGATCCCCTCTCCTACAGGACAATATATATCCCGGAGCGGTAGGGATTATTTTTCTGTATTGTTCACTGCTGTGTTCTCCGGAACTAGAACAGTGCCTGAAACAAAGGATGTGCTTGAGAAACACTTGTAAAACAAATGAATGAGTAAGCCCCCATTTCACTGATGAGAAAACGGGGTCTTAGAGAAGCTGAGTAACTCAGACAAGGTCACTCAGCTAGTAAGCAGGAGCTTTCGGACACAAACTCACGTCAGTTGGACTGCGGACGTAATCATTATGGTATTTGGCACTTTGATCGCCAAAGCAAACATTCTCGGTCTTACACAAGGCATGACACTGTTTTTCAAGGCATTTTTTATTATGTTATGATGACTTCTCCATAACATGAAAAATTTTGTATTTTCCCCATTATTGGGAATCATAACTTGCTCAAAAATAAATAAGAATGGCATTTGTCTTTCTCTGACTGACATGTCACTGAGCATAATGATAGCCTCTAGGTTCATCCATGCTGTCACAAATGGCAATATTTTATTCTTTTTTATGGCTGAGTAATATTTCATTGCGTATATTTGTATGACAGCCTTTTTTATAGTTGGAGTACTAGAAATATCAAGGGGAACACTATGTAAAGCACACGACTGTCTAACCGCTAAGCTGTACACCTGAAAACAATAATAAAATTGAAAGAAAAAAGTAAGAAAAAATATAGCAACACAACACACATCATTTCTTACCATTTAGTAGTCTTATTCACACATATACAGTATCTTACATTTTAAATTCTTCCTTTGATAATCCATAGCCATATGTAAAGAAGGGCACTCTTGTAGTGACCTAATTTAAGAAGATTAAAATAAATAAATAACGATAAAAGAACATCTTAATTCCAAATCCATATGTCACTTTATAGATTACTAAAGGTTTTATTTTAGAATTCATCTGTATTTTGGGAAGATAGGAAAAATCAGAAATTGAATTAAATGTGTTATCCAGAGAACTAAAGTAGGTTAAAAAAATTTCATGACAGAAGAAATATTCAGAGTCCTTCATAATGTGGCTTATCTATTTTTATATTAAATATACAAAGAAAATAGCTAATTAGGAAATAATTATCTAGACACATATTTTGATATTATTTATAAATAACATTTAAGACCCAGCTCTTTCTAAACCCTTAAGAATCTACTATTTCTGAATGTGTGTAAAGTTCTTTCTTCGAAGTAATAATTCTGATCAGCAACTGCAATTCATAAGAAAATGCATTATTTTATAGGAGTAAATTTTCCCAGGCTTTATATACTTAGCTTGGTTGAATTCATTAGTGTTGGTTCCTTAGAGCAACTGTTTAGGGAGAAAGAAAATCATTTTTTAAATAAAAATGGTTATATTTAAAGTGTATAGCGTGCTGATTTGATATTCATACATAGTAAAATGATTACCACAGCCAAGCTAATTAACATATCATCTCCTGACATAGTTACCATTCTTTTTGGTGAGAGCATCTAAAATCTACTCTTTGAAAATTTCCAGTGAACAGTACAGTATTGATAACTCTACTCATTATGCAATACATTAGCCCTCCTGACTTATTCATCCTGCATTAGTACAACATCTCCCAATTTTCCCCACCTCCCCACCCTTGGTGACCACCATTCTACCCTCTGCTTCTATGTGTTCAACATTTTTAGATTTTACTGATAAGTGAGATCATGCAATTCTTTCCTTATGTTTGGCTTGTTTCACTTAGCATAATGTTCTTCATCCATTTTGTTGTAAATGGCAGGATCTCCTTTTTAAAGGCTGGATAGTATTCCATTGCATACAAATATCACAATTTCTTTATCCATTCATCCATCAGTGGACACTCTCCATGTCTTGGCTATTGTGAATAATGCTGCAATGAGGAGACAGTGCTGATATTTCCTGGAAGCACTGATTTCATTTCTTATGGGTATACTCCCAGAAGAAAGAATGTTGGCTCATATGATAGGTAGATTTTTTTAAAAAGCATTTCTTAAAGAAAGAAGTAATTTTGAATTTTAATAAAAGAAAAATATTTAAGAAAAGCCACTGCTCTGGATCTGAGGGGAGAAGTATTGCACAGTTTGTATTGGATTAGCCTAGTGGATGTGGCCTGCTGGTGCTATGGCTTGGGCAAGAGTGTCTGCCGTGTGGGTCAGTTGGGAGGAAAGCAGTATTCCTTCCAGTGGATGTCCATTCGAGGAGGATTAAGCTTCTGTGGTTCAGGCAGAATTTGATAGAGGTGGATCTGAGAAAAGATGGTGAAAGTAATGGCTTGGTTTTGTGACCTAAGTGGATCTGGAACCTGAGAGAGGAAATGAAGATTATCTTAAAGCTGTGAGGCCACGATTATTAGGAGTCTTCCTAAATGGGGGTGCATGGATAAGTAGAGAAGAGTGAAAAGAGAAGTTCTGCTTTTTGTTAGTCATGGCTGTAAATTGTCTCTCAAAAAGATTAAGAATATCTCTAGCCAAGCTGAGACTTGCCATTAGCGAATCATTCTTAAAATCAATTTCCATAGGACTAGCTTCCTCCTGTTCTGTGAGAAAATTTTAATTGCTGATGCAACTCATTGAAAATTTATGAAACATTCCATTTTCTTATTTAATCCTGAGTCTGCTGTAAGAGGTTGTCTTTTTCTAGTACTTTTTTCCCATTTCATCTACATTTTCAAATAAAACTGTTAATTGTTCAGTGTTTTTGTATTCTCTTTTGAGCCTTTGAGTGTCTGTAATTATGTCTGCATTTTCATTTCTAATATTATTTTACTTGTTCTTTTCTGGGTATCTTTCTCTGACTCTGTCTTTCATTATTTTGGACAGAAGTTTGTCAATTTTATTGGTCTTTTAAAGGAAAAGACAATTTCTGTTATACTTTTGCATCTCTTTCCTTCTTTTCCCCTTTTAAGTAGTCCTTTATGCGCTGATGGAGGCAATAGCAGATGGCTTAAGCAGTTGTTGTAGACAGAGATGATCTGGGGAAGGCAGGTGCGTGTCAAAGCGTGGTTTCCTGCTATGTGTCTCAGCTGTCGACTTGCAAAAGGGAGGTCACCAGAGTAACGCAGGTTGTTCTGAACAAGGACAGTGGCTGTCTGGAGGTGAACGGGGAGAATGACGAAACATCTCCACAAATTGCATTTAGGTACCCTAGTAGAATCTAACCTTTTCTCATTCATTCTTCTTATGAAGTAGCAAATCTTTATTAATATTAACAATATTCAGCTAAAGCTAAGATTATATTAAGTTTGGGTGGAATAAATAGAAGAATGTTACCACTCAAAAAGCCCAGTAAGTTGCACTTCAGTATCTGGGTGATACAGTTCTCTAAGCAAAGTTAATAAGCAAACTTTCTCTGGCAAAATTTAACTTTAACTGCAGTTTGGACTTGACTTTTAAATTAAAAGTGGATCGAGCAGGATCCCTTTCCAGCCAAGCCTGGGTAGCAACAGAAACACCGTCAGTGCATAGTACACACACACACACAAATATGTGAGGGGGGACCCTCCAAAAAACTGGAATATCTTCTAGAGGTAGGCGCCCCGTAGTACAGGCTTACCCTGCTAGGTGAATGTTCTAGGAACCCATCTGTATCAGTGTACCAGCTGGTGTTGTAGTGAGAGGCTGCATTTGGCTTCAGTGAATATTTTTGAAGACTCTTTCAATGCGTTTGTCCATTTCATGATGGGTGATTTATGAGTGCACCTGCCCACACCTCACTGAGTGTTCAGCAGTTTTTCACCAAAAAGAACATAATCCTCATGCCCCACCCTCCCTATTCACCTGATCTCGCCCCGAGTGACTTTTTTTTGTTTCCCTGGATGAAAAAATTCCTCAAAGGGAAACGTTTTGCCTATGTGGAAGAGGTGAAACACAAAAAGGCAGAAACACTAAAAAGTGCAAATTCAAAAACTGTTCTGAGAAGTGGGAAAATGTTTCGATAGGTGTATTGCATCGAATGGAGAGTACTTTGAGGTGACTGAAGTTTAAACTTTGGGTTCCCCCTCATATACATACAAAGGTATACATATGTATATATACATTTGTTTACATACTTGTTTGTGTGTATACACACATGCACACACAGGTGCTGCAATTCTCATACAGGAGACCATGTCTATATCTATATCTTGCTATAGAATCATTAAGGATTAAACCCATAGGAAACAGCCCCCACTGAGTTAAATATCTTGTTCTAAGTTTCAAAGCTATGTGGTAGCAGAGCCAGGACTGACATCTCTTCTAACCTAGCCTAGTCTTCATTTTACTGCTTCATAAACTTATTTTATTACAACGCTTAAAAGATAGGTGAGTATTTGTAAGTGGTATTTAATTAGTTATTACCAATGCAAGAGTTTTAAGAGATACCTCCTGTTAATGGAAATGTGTGTATCTAGAAAGTATATCCAAAAGAAAAAAAAGTGTTGGAGCAAAATCTAGAATATTCTCAGTGAATTGGCCATTTGTTATATGTTAGTTATTTGAGTAGGGAAACATAGAAATTGTCGTTATTATGTTTAAATGCAGAGATGGTTTGTTTACTCATTATTATCTACTATTAAAATACCTTGATATTTTTGACAGGATGGGAGTTTGAATGTTTTTCCCTCTCACTGCTTTTTGGAAATTTTAGTTTTAATATACAGGAAAACTCTCAGGAAATCCTTTTTTCTGGTTTTTGATTTATGTAAAGAAAAAGACGTAAAACTCAGATCTTTGCATCGTTCAGTAGTTGTTTATGTGACTAACAGCTGTTTCTCTTGATTCTTAGGTGATATTTAGTTACGAATTTGAGTCACCATTTTACAGAGTCCCTTTGATTTTAAGATTATGAATAACAAAGAGCAAGTGTTTTGTTAAAACAAAATTAAGCATTTTAGACAACGTACACATTAAATGTTTTTAAATTAAAACTCCTAAACTTTAAACTCTCTAGAAATAGCAGTGTTCAGTTACATTATAAAATCCAGCTCTGATGTCAAGTGGATAACTCTCAAAGGGGATGATATTCATTTCTATTATTGGTGCTATTAGCATATTTAATGAAATTATTCCATTCCTGTGCTCACAAATACTCATGCAAAAAGGCTATTTTAACATAACAGCTCATGATCTTGCTTATAGCATATTCTTTTCAATTTGGGTATATCATTTTGATCCTTTCTAAGTGCTACTGATTTTAAAAGGTACATACTTACTATATTTGTTTGGCAAGCCATACATCTTTTCAGAAAAAATTTCCATGAATGAGTTCTGTACATCTCTTCATTGAAAAGCACTATCTTCATGGGTTATAGAACATTGTGTTACTGTTAGATTCACAACAGTGTGAACTAGTTAAGCAAAATAAAGAAAATACTATTATATTCATATTATGCTATTTAAGTGATAAAATTAGTTAATATTCTTAATTTTGTCTTTATTTTTTAGTAATCAGGTCATCAGGATTTAAACTAACTATCTATTTAGTAATCAGGTCATTAGGATGAAAACTAACTATCTATTGAGCTGTGTGGGAGCTAGATTATTACTTAGTCTGAATTCCTTCTTAGGCCTGGCTTCTGGTTTACCTAAGTAACTGATGAGCTTATATGTGATATATCCCCAAGGCTCCCATCTTTTGCCTGCCCTCACATTTTATGTTTTATGCTAAGGAACATTTGTCTATCTGTCTGCCTATCCATCCATCTATCTACATACCTGATAGTGTGGGCAGAATTCTAAGATAGGCTCCAACATTTCTGGACTTCCACATACACTACCTTCTCTCAGTTTTCAATCATACAATAATCTAGGTACTGCTGTGAAGGGATTTTGCTGATGTAAGGAAAGTCTTAAATTAGTTGACTTTAAGACAGATGATCTAGGTGGGCCTTACCTATTCTCAGATGAAGGGAAGTACAAAAATTTAAGATACAAAGCAGTGTACATATAAAAATAAATTCCCCTTATTTAGGGCTTTGTTATGTAAGCTTTTCTCATCTCTTTGGAGCCCTTTAGGATGATTAGGGTGTAAAGCAACAATTTCAAGACTGTTCTTTGGGAAAATGACCAAAGTAGGGTATTTAAAAAAACAACATAACATTCCAAATTGATTTGCTTTGCTTTACTTTATGTCCTCAAATGTTTGTCTCTGCTTTCTTCAATTTTCCTTAGGAGTGAATTTAAAAGGCCCCCAGATGGCAAGGCTAAAGGTTAAAACTGAGGTTAAAACTGAGTATATGTGTGACCTTGTGGGTGAGGATGGAAAATTATCGCGGATGTTTTCCAGTAATGCGAGTTTAGAGAATCTACCACCAATAATGGGTTAAATGACTAAAAAAATCATTTAGAGCAGTACTCTTTGTCTCGTATTTGGAGCAAGCAAGCCACAAAGGCCCTCCACGCACCTGAGAAACCATGTAATCCCAGGAGCAGAAATCCTTGTAGAGCGCTAGGTGCCTGGGCCACTGGCTCACCTGATCTTTTCTGGAGTCCCGCCCTCATCCAGAATGTAAAATCGACAGAACATCAGACTCTGGCTGAGAGTCCGGCATCACTTGGAGTAATCCTGGGGAGTCTAGCTATGCCCTGAAAACCCAGGCTTATTCATTTGATAAGCATTAATCATGCACCTGCTATGTTGCAAGTGCTATTGGTAGATGGTATAGATACAAAATTAAATATTACTCTAGTCCAAAACTGTAAAGGTTTTATTTCTGTGGTCCGTGCACAGTGACTCCAGGCACCCCAAGCCAAATTGGACACTTGATCAAAATCCCCTTAAGATTCCTAAACAATGTGAAATATTCAGCCCCTAAACAGTGGACTTAATAAATGAATGTTGGCATCCTGTCTCTCAATGAAGCTTTGATGCAAGAAGTTCAAAGTCATGTTTGATCTCCTCTTACTGTTTTTGGTTTAAGAGAAATTATAGTTCTTGATACAGGAGAAGGGCCATGGCTGGGAGCCCATGGACATTTATACCTCAGACTATGGAATAAGCTGCATGTTTCCATCTCTCTCGTAGGGTGGGGAGAAGGCTGTGTGGTCACTTATCATATCCAGAGACTCTGCCCACTGCCCTGGCATCATAGAAGTTTGTGCAGGCTGCTTTGGGGGAACATTACAGGCTCACTGGCAGGTTAGTGCTTTTCCAAGGTTAGATCTAGAATCGAATGCATGTTTTTTTGTATTAATCTGCTTGGACTGCCATCACAGTGGCTTAAACAGCAGGCATTTGTGTTCTCATAGTTCTGGAAGTCCAAGATCAAGGTGCCAACAGGACTGGTTTCTGGTGAGACCTCTTCCTGACTTGCAGATGGCGGCTTTCTAGTTGTGTCCTCATATGGCCTCTTCTCTGTGTGTGCACGGACTGAGTGAAATCTCTGGAGTCTCTTCCTCTTCTTTTAAGGTCACCAGTCCTACTGGATTAGGGTCCTGCCCTTATGACTTCATTTAACCTTCATTATCTCTCAAAAGGCCCTATCTCCAAATCATCACATTGAGGGTTGGAGTTTCAACAAATAAATTTGGGCGGGGGATGACACAATTTAGTCCCTAACACTTCTGATACGCTAGACACTATGTTAAGCACAAGGATGTAAAGATATGTGTATATATCAAGCACTAAATCTGCTCCAGGAGGTCACATGTTTACAATACGATGCGATAATTACAAGAGTGTGTTAGGTGTGGGGAAGGCAGAAAGGTCCATTCAGTTTGAGAAGGAGAGGGAATTCTTTTCAGAGGAACCTGGGTCTCAGAGAGGAGAGAAGCTCTTGGGAGTTGAGGGAGTGGGGGTTAAGGTATGCTAAGCAGAACGGAGGCATGGGGAAGATCATAACAGGCGACAATTTCTTTCATCCAGTCTTTGTATTAATAGAGCAGGGCCATTTAGCAAATACAGCATTCTGGCTGAGTGAAGCCCTGGGTGTTTGGGGGATGCAGAAGGAGCTCACAGAAGGTTAAGGTGATATCAAGAAGTATGCTGACCTTTGGGGTTCTGTAATAAGGAGTTTGGACTTGATCATGTAATAGAAATTGGACACCCCCTTTTAAGGAGAGAAAGAACCTGGGCATATTTGCGCTTGGGAAGTTCACTAGGGAAGCAGTTTGGAGGAAAAGAGTGAGATTGGAGGCTAGGGACAGTTGGAAGACCAATGCCACAGTGTGGTGACAGGCCCCACAGGTCAACTGTGGCACTGCCAATGGGATGGGGATGGGACAATCTAGGCATCTTGAATGCACAGGACTTGAAGAAATGAATTCCATGTGAGGAGTGAGAGGGAAATGTACACGGGACCCCAGGTTCTGGTTTGGTGACTGGTGGACCCAATGTCAAGAAGGGAAACAGCACAAGGCAAGGAGGGGAGAGGAGGAAGACTGGCAGGGAGCACCACGGAGGAGGTTTACACAGGGCAGTTTCTCAGTCTAAGAAGGAGCTTCTCCTCTGAATCCTGTGGCTGGTGATTCCACCGCTTGTTGGGCTTCAGGGGCCTAAGGATGGCCAGGACCTTCAAGAGTTTTGGCTTTAGGGCATTTTTGTAGTAGTATGTTTATTGAAATCCATAATTGATATGACCTTTCTGAGTGATCATGACCCAAGCTGTTTGGGTCAGAAAAGCTTCCCAATAAATAAGCACTTACTCATCTGTTTCTAAGAAAATTACATCACTTTTGATCTAAAAGCTGTCAACCTGATGTCCTTGTTTGTGACTCCGAAACAGGTATCTCCTGTTCTATATCTATTAAGATTCAGGTAGATGGTAATCTAAGAATCTTAGGGTTGGGCACAGAAGTAATTTACTGTAGGAGAGCTGGAAAAAAAAAAAGAAAATCAGAGAGAAAAAAGAGGTAAAACAAACCCTTTTTGCCTTGCACACACATTAAAATCTCCAATTACCTTTTGGCGGGGAGGGAGAGAAAGGGGGTAAGGAATATGAATTCCCAGGTCACTGAGTTTCAGGCTCCAGCTTCAAGTTTGTAGAATTACAGCAAATCTGTTTTCTTTTCCTCCCTGATTCCTTTGGAATTTTCTTCCGTGAGGTATCAGCAGGATTTCAATGGGACAGTCATCTCTAAATGTCACAGACCTGGAGTAGAGATGGAGGCCAGACACCCACCAGCCACCTTCTATTTCCCACATCTTTCTCATCCGGTGACACTTAGCTTTTTTCTTCCAACATTCCCTCTCCTCTTTGGAGGGTTTCCTAAACCAACCAAGCTAAAGCAAGAGAAAGAAAACCTCCCGGGACCAAATCCCCAGACTTTCTTGGAGCTCCAGCGTCGCCCGGGGCGGTCCGCTTCAGAGGCTGCAGCAGGAAAGCCGGGCCCGAGGCCAGCGCCGCGCGGCGGGGCGGGGCGTGGAGGGGCGGGGCCGGGGCGGGGTCTCAGCAGCTTCGCCCCGCCCCATCGCTTAATTCAGACGCGCGGGGCCGAGGGGTGTGAAAGAGTCCTACGTCTGTCCGGCAGCAACCACCTTCTGAGCCGTCTCTAGCTCAGCGTCCGCCACCTAGAGCAGTGGGGCCTCTGTACGCCGTCGCAGCCGCCTGGAGTGAGCGCTGAGGAGGGAGCTGAGCGCCTTTGTGCGCGTGCTGAGGTAGATTCGCCTCCCGCACTTACTTTGCACACAAAGACTGGGAGCTCGGGGGAGGCGGTGTGCCCGCCGGGAGACGGCGCGGCCCCCGCCCTGCCCCGTCCCGGGCCCCAGGGACCCTCGGGCGGCCAGGGCTGCCAGGCTTCTCCTCCCCGCGTCCGGCAGTCACAGCGGCGCGGGTGGTGAGGCGGGGGTCGCTGCGAGAGCGAGAAGGCGACGCTGAGAGCCGTGGGCATGCGGGGCGCGCTGGTCACCCCGCGTAGTGCCTGGGGAGGGCGCAGGGCCAGGGCGTGCGGGGACCCGGCGGGTTGACCCCGGGCCCCTGGGGTGCTAGGGAGGCGAGAGGGTGCCGCGAGGGAGGGAACCCCGACTGCCGCTCCGATTCCCTTATTGTTGCTTCTTCGGCCCTGAAAATGGTGAGACCCCGCCTGGAGCGGGGATGCGCTGCCCACCGGGTGCGCCACGCGCGGCCAGATGCCGAGCCCTCGGCGCGTCCCTCACTGCCCCGGGCGTCCGGACGCGGGTTCCGGGGCCCGACGAGACGCAGCCTGGGCAAACAAAGGAGGGGCTGCGGGGCGGGGTGGGGGTTGCCCCGCTGGCCTTAAAGGTGACTTCGGCACTGTTTCCAGCCTGTAAGTAACTTTTTCATTTTGACACTTCTCTCCTACTGATTCAGTGAATCCAGTATCTTGGGTGGCGTCTGCACCTAAGAAGTCCTACAATTTTGGTACCGAGTTTCTCCCCAGGCATTTCCAGGTCCCCCTCGGGGATGGCCTGGATGATGATGATGGCCAAGTTTTAACGTAATGGGTAGGTGAAGCACCTTCTGAAATGAGGACAGGAATCCTCTCGAGAAGATAAAGTTTAGTTCTTACTGTCTGCAACAAGGTACCATGCCCTTCCTTCCACTAAAAGAACTTGATCAATGCCAGTAGAGCAGTCATTTGATTAGAGTGAGTGTGATAGTCAAGGGAAGTACAGAAAAACCACATGAGGCCTGCTAGGTTTACATTCTTAAACTTGAGGATTTTTTGCTAACAGATACGTTCGTTTTTTTCTCCTCTGGTCATGTTCTTCCTTCATGACTTTGGAGATTTTAGCTGTCCAAGTTGCCTTTAGTTGAAATAGTACCCAGCGTGCCTATCTAGATGTTTCTTATTGTTAGTAATTTCAAGTCTAAAACTTTTAAATATAAAATTATATGTAGTTATTAAAAATTGAAAAAATATAGAAAGAAAAAACCACTCCTGTACTCAACCACCAAGACACACTGAGGATGAAGGCATCTTTGCTTGATTTATGACTTGGCAGCCATGGGATGTGTGTGTGTGTGTGTGTGTGAGAAAATGGGGGGGGGTTACTGATTCTTCATTTCATCAATCACATCACACTGATGTGACTGAAAATACATTGCATAACCAGTTATAGAACAGTGGTTTGCCACTTCCACATAAGATTAATATGAACCAGTTGTTTAATTATCTTTTCTTATTCCCTTGCAAATAACCACCTGTACAGAAAGGGGAAGGAAGAGGGAAAACAATGCAATTTCCACTTTTGAATAATAGACTTGCAAAAAAGTCAATCTTTCAGTTTTCAAAATATTTAAAAATTAAAATTGAGATTCATGAGAAATAAAAGTTGGAAAGGAACTCGTTAGCACAGGGAATAGCAGTTATTTTATAGCTGGGTACAGGCTTGTCTGAGACTTTGCATTGAGAAAATAAATAAGAGGGATTTCCCTATGAGTTGTGAGTAGTTTTGAGTGTATATTTTATGAAAAAAACCCCCACTAGAATAAAAAACAACACATTGTGCAATCTCAGGTCTAGCTACTGAATGCTTTTGTCGTTTACATACTTGTATTTTCCACTTGTAAAATTTTTGAACATTTCACTTTTCCAATGTGCAAAGTGAAAAAAAGGTCTTGGAGACAACTGTTTAGAAGTAAATGGATTATTAGGATGATGCAATACTTTCTGAAGTTAGCAGAATTTGAAGAGGGAAGTTGTGCTTAGATATACTGTCAGGTGCAGTCTTTGTTACTCTTCCTTATTCGGGGAGTCTTAACCTGCATGCACTAGGGTACTGTGGCAGTGCAGTAGTGAACGGTGTGAAGTATGTAGTCTGCCATACTGATCAACATTCCTTCTGAAACAGTGGTACCTTTCTACATACAGAAGTCAGAAAAGAAACCCAAAGAGAAAATATCAGAATCTCTAAATCCTATTTTTCAACCCTCCTGTGGCCTTGGACAGTGTAAGCAGGGTGGCCAAGCTGGGTCTGAGGTCAGAGTTCAGTAGCTCTGCCCTTTTTTGCTGTCCTGTCGCCTTGAAGGAAGGAGAAACAGTTTGGGAGCGGTCCAGTGTGATGGCCTTGCTGTGGTTCTTTGCAGTGACCAACCTCATATGCCTGTGGACTGGAGAGTCCATTCCTGGGATATTTAAAAGTAGATTTGCTTTGTGCTTGAGAGCAGTACAATGAGCAATACTGTTCCTGAAGTAGAGTAGGGTAGACACTCCCTCCCTTCTTTTCTTTTTTCCTTTAATTTCTTAATTGCTCAAAATATCACAAGTAAAGATGGAAGAAATTTTTACTGATTTTTTTTTGGGGGGGGTGGTCGAGGGTTTGAAGACTTTTCTCCGAAAGTGGGAATATTGTACATTGGTACTATGTCTTATTGTTGTTATTAATGTCCTGTCTGCCTCTCCCTCGAGAATTTTCTGTGGGTCAGAAAGTTTGGTTATATGAGATCCAGATTTCTGGCACTTATAGAAGTCCCCAGGTGTCTCGCAGGAATCGTGACCGTTCTTTCAGCCTGGAGAAGGCAACCGCGGGCACCAACCCACTTCGCACCTCACTCCGCGCGCGCGTTGCCGTGGGAAAGCTGCTGTGCCAGTGAGAAGCCTGTGTGCGCAGCACAGGGCCGCGTAGTGCTTGGGTGACTCGGCGAGACTTCCCTTCATTTCCTTGGCTAATCGAGGCCTATTTTTGGTTTTCTTTCTTGAAGCAAAACCCTTTTCTTCCCTTTTCCTTTGTAGTGCAAGAAGTGCTGGGCCTTTTCCATCTGAACTTTTTCCTCTGTGCTAAGTACTTAAAACTCAGCCAAAAGGCATCCGCACTTTACCCATCTGATATTGATTCCAATACCCCATCAATAAAGAAATAAACTCATTTGGCAAACTGGCGTAGGTTGCCATGGTAATTCAACGACGGGCGGTCTCTCAGGCTGTTTCTTGCTTTTCATTCATGTCTTCATTTAATAGACACTTGGAGCTGCTTATCCACCAGCACTGGCCTAGTGTTAGGTACACTGCACTTGACAAGGCTGTTGGGGCCCCTCGTGGCACTACAGGCGAGGGAGATGTTTAAAGAATTGCACGCTATTACATAAAACATATCTAATGATAGTTACGTTAAGAGCTCTGAGGAGAAAGTAGCACTTTGTGAATTAAGATAACTCAGAAAGAATGATGTAAAGCACAGCCAGGGCCCTGGCTTTGGGTTCCTGATTGAGGGAATGCCTCTCCCAGGGCTGATCCATTTAAGAGCATGGCGGTGGGATCTTGGCTGTTCGCTTTTGTCTAGAGGAGGGACTGGGAGCTATGGTATTGTTCCAGTGTCCTTGCCAAAGGTAAACCTCAAGGCAGTTGTGGGGACGTGGTGTCCTGAGCTGTTCTGAAGAATTTCCAGAAGTTGAAGGCCAGTGTTACGCAGAGGGGAACTGACTACATCTGTGACCACCAGAGGTTCTGTTACAAATGAGAAGATTTTGACATGGGTTTGTGGGGAAATTGTGACTTACTTAATGTTTTTCAAACTCGGGTGAACTATAGGAAGGAGAATGGGAGAGGTGCAGAAACCTGGAGTGTCACTCTAACGCTAGGTGAGCTCTAATAGAGTGCTGTTCTACCAGAGATTGCGTGTAATGTGAAGCAGCTGGTGCAGAGGACTAACCATTCCCTGTGCTCTGTAGTGTTGTGTGTGCATGGGGAGGTGGGACGGAGGCATGCTTTGGTGGCAGTAATGTTCCCTACGTGTGGCAAAGCCTTAGGGTTCAGGGGTGTGAAGAAAATCCCCTTTAGATACCATGAAATACAGGAACCTCTGGGCTGACTCTAATGCTGTTTCCTGCTGCTGAATCATAAATCCTTAGCAGTCCTTAGGATGAGAAGTCTTAAGGAGGGGAATGCAGAACCCAGACAGTTTTTTGGGCCGAGTATGTGTTGGGAAGTCTCCCCTAAGAACAAGATAGAAAAAAAATGCAGGTAGACCAGCAATCCACAGCCTGGCTGATTATAGTTACATGTAGCCTGGAAGATTCAGTCACCTCATTGCCTGTTGTCCTTTTGGTCATCATTGCTGGCTAAAGTTACCCTGGACCACCTCCTTGGTGCCAGCCCTGGACTAAAAGGGTGGGATTGGGGAATGGGGTACATTTTTTAATGTGGTATAGGGGAACAATTTGAAACTTCGAAGCCAGACATATCTGAGTTAGAATCTAGGCCCCAGTGTTGTGACGTGCAGTCAGTCACAGACCCCTGGCAGCTGTAGTGCTCTCAGTTTTGAGATGAACGTAGTGAGATATACCTCCCACAGCGAGGTGAGGGTAAACGCAGGGTCCCAAAACCTCAAACATACGGTCCCTGACACGGCCTGCCATGGTGTTTAGGCTGCTGTGCCACTTTTGACTCAAAGTTTTAGTAACCTAGCCGCAGCGATGCCAAGAAACCGATGAGAGACGTGGGGAGGGTGAGAGGCTTTCTTACTTCTCTCTCCCCGGCCTCCTCAGGATGCAGTTTTGCCGTCAGGAGTGTTGTAAAGATAACCTGGCTTTGATATTAGAAACAGCACGTTGTAGTCAATTCCGGGATGCAAGTTTTGTCATAATAAAGCGTACAGGAGAGAGGGCTGTGACACTGGGGTAAGCTTCTCTGTGTCGCTGTTAATATATGACACATGCACACTCTGCGAGAATTAAAGTTAAAACTCACATTTTATCCAGGTTTGTCAGGCCTCTGGGCCCGATGTGTGCTAATGAGTTTACAGAATCCCACAGTCGTATTATAACTCCTGCAGGGTACACAATTAGCATTTTATGAGTGTCTGATGTAGGTGTATTAAAATTCCCATGTCCTAGAGGAAGTTAAGAATGTCATTGTGGATAGGGATATGTAGAGGGGCTTTTAAAATAGCATTCTTTCCCTTATACTTTAATGTTATTTAAAATAGGTAAAGTTGTGGTCAGGGTCCTTTTTTTCCCTTTCCTTTTTTAATGGGCTCCCAGAGTACTCTAGTGTGTTGGAAAGAGAGTCCTAGTCTTTTTAACTTTCAGAATCCTAGGCCCAAGCTCCCCATTTATTAGTGTATGATTTTTGAGCAAATTATTTGTTTCTCTGTTTCCTCATCTGTAATATGGAGATAATCACACTTGCTGTGTCTTGAGAGTAAAATGAAAGCCTTATTCTTTATAACTGGTGGAACAACCCATGACTGTAAGTTGTCATTGTTGGGACTGCTCTAGGGTTCTACTAGTATGAGGGCCACGCCTCTAGGATAGTGGTGACTCTTTGAAGGTGACAGGAGGCAGGGCACAGAATGGTAAGGAGGATTGGCCTTATCATCCTTTAGAGTCCTGCTGTGGTGGGAACAGCAGTTATCCTGCACCCATGGAATGAAAGTAAGCATCTAGGAATTTCTAGACTGTCAGACTTAGGGCTCAACCTGGGTTAGTCAGCTAACCTGGAAGGGCTCCCATAATCTTTTCTGTGAAATATAATAATAATAAATGTAATAATATTATTTTTATGGTTACCAACTACCAGTTCTCGAGCACTTCCTACCTGGCAGGCGTTGTGCTCAATGCTTTATGAGATCTCATTATTTCTTTTAGCAAATGTTCAACGTATTTTCCCATATGCCAGGTCCTGTGCCCGATTCTGGGGCTACATGGATAGGGCAGTGGGTGGCACTGACAGAATCCCTGCCTGCATGGAGTTTATATTCATGGGAAGACAGAATGTAAATAGCAACATAGATAATATGATGCCAGGTAGTGTCAGTGCTATAAGAAAAGTAGATCAGGCCAAGGGGCTAGAGTCTGGCAGGAGAGGAGGTGGTATTTTTAACAGGGTGAGGCCCCTCTGTTTTCAGGGGGAATTTGAGCTCCCAATGAAGGAAGGGATGAGCCTTGCTCTCCTGTCTCTGTGCAGAGGCAAGGGCAAATAGCGGCCCAGAGACTGGAGGAGGGGTTCCATCTTGAAAAATGTCAGGAGAGCCTGTGTTGCTGGAGCTAGTTTAGAGGGAGGGATATGAGATGAGGTCTGAGCTGGGGTCAGATTGCGTTGGGCCTGTCGCCCGCAGTCTGGACTTGGCTGATGGAGAGACCGTGGGGATGGTTCTGAGTAGGCGATGGTAGAGATCAGATCCACCTTGCAGTTTATAAATAACCTTCTCACCTGGATTGTAGTGATCTCTGCTGAGGGTCCAGAAAGGAAGCAGGAGGACCTGTGGGAAGCGCTTTTGAGTCCCTGGGGACGTTGTCAGGACTGGGATGCAGCTGAGGAGAAGAGTTTGGATGCCTGATATATTCGGAAGATGGGACCATCAGCACTTGCTAAAGAGTGCAGCTAATATGCAAGAGGGAGGGCAATCAGGAGTAGTACCTTCATTTTTGGCCTCGGCACCTGGGTAGCTGAAGGGTTGGTGCCACTTCCTGATGTGGGAAACCTGGGGGAAGATTTTAGGATGTTCACAACAGCCTCTGACGTTAATGCTGTTATGATTTCCATTTCTCAGCTGTGGAAACCGAGAGTCAGAGAAGTAAAGACTTTTGACCTTGGAGGAAAGTCAGGATTAGGACCCAAGTCTGGTTCTTGCCCAGGCCTCGTGTTCTCAGCCATTTTTGCTACACTGTGGAAAATACCTGAATTTGTTATCATAACAGATTGGAGTGAAAATACCTGTGCAAGCACTTTCAAAACACATCCTTTTTTTTAGCATAGCTTTATTGAGAAATAATTTATATATGAGTACTAGACAGTTCACTCATTCTACGTGTATAATTAATAATTTTGCTTGGCTTCCTAACATTTAAAGAGCTTAAATGGGTGATAGATGGTTCAGGACTCTTAAGAAATGTCTAGGTAGGTTTGACCCGATAGCTTCTTTCTTTTGTAAATACCTTGTGCCAACCCAAAGCTTTAAAAATAATTCCTTTGATCATTCTCTTTTTCTTTTCTTTCTTTCCTTTTTTTTTTTTTTATCACTACTTATCCTTTAAAGATTGAATACATCACCAAAGAACTTGCTTGTGGTGGGTCTGGAAAGCAAAAGTTTCTTAGATGAGAGTTTCATTGTCTCTTTTTATCTTCGTTCTCCTCTCTCTCCCCCGCCTCCTCAGCCACATCCTGGGCAGTCTTATGGTAAAGATTTCAAAAAGAACAAGTGGGCTTTTGGGAGCAAGCGTGTGAAGGGTGACCGGTAGGGAGCAATGGATTGTGTGAGGTTCAGAAGTCACCCCTCTGAAAACAGGGTAAGGTGTTGATTTTCTGAGGGTCGTCTGCCTCTTATTTCTTAAGACTGGCACAGTCACCTGTTTCTCTGTGCGTGCTGCCCACACAGAACCTGACGTGAGTGCCACGGAGGGGATCATGATGCTCTATAGTGTGTGTTAAATGAGTACACAGGGAGAGGGAGGTGTGGACTCTGGTCAAGCCCAGGAAATCTCCACTTAGATGTCTCTCGTACTCTGGACCATTCGTTACTTTAAACAACTTGGCGTAAAACAAAAGCAGGTGGCTCTGCAGCCATCCGTGTAGATACCCAAAGTAGGTTTTCTTGTTTTGTTTGTTTTAAGCGCTTCTAAATTGCGATTCTTCACGGGCCTCCCGTTTCATAAGTACAGCTGGAATCGGTAACGATTGGATCCACCAGGACTGGTTTTTCTCCCGCTCTCCATTTGTGCTGGAAGCCAAACAGCTCACCAGTGCTGCCTGCAGCATGTCGCCTGCATGTGCTTCTTGGTGAGCCATGGCACATAGCTGACTAATTTCAAATACTGCCTCTTTATAGCCTCTTCAGAATATTTGTAAGATGTTCTTTCCACTAACATCCTGTAGATTAACATGACTTTTTAAATGGAGATAAATTATTTTTTTACTCATAGATGATTCATGTGGTAGTCCTCTTCAGATACACACCCGTGGTTTCTCTGAAGTGTGTCACTCCAGTCACGAGCCTGTGCTGGTGTGTTCACAGTGGTCGTAGGATGGAGTGGGGAAGGCGGCCTCATAGAACATGTAGCTCTCAGGTTCCCAGAGGGAACGGAAGCTCAGGGATGCTGATGGACCCAGCGCTTGCAAAGCTCCGTAGTGCATGTCTGAGACTAGAACTCTTCTCCCAAGTCCTAAATTAGTACAATTTTCTTTGTTCTGCCCTGCCTCGCCTCACCCTACCTCCCGCATGTGCTGGCACTTGCCGCCATGAAAGAATAAAAACAAAAACTTCCTTGTTACTGGAATGATGGTGATGATTTTATTGCAGAAAAATAATAATGATTTAAAGACAACCTCACGCAATTCTGTCATCCCCCAAAACTTTCTTTTTTACATGTGTGTTCTTTGCACTAATACAAAGTATTAAAAACATTCAACATTAAAATAGTTATAGCGTAAACAAAAGCCTAGGTATTTATTTAAATGTATGAGAACTGTCCTTGCCCACTGTGATCTGTGGCCCACTACGCGAAAACATATATGATTTCTTTCTAAATAAATATGAGTATATGAGCATATATTTCTAAATAAATACATGAGTTCTTTCCATGATTTTGGAAGGATGCTTTTCATATTACCATGCCCCTCAAGGCTTTTTCAAGTGTTGTCATTTATTAGTTCTAACATTGGCGCCCTAGAAAGAACGCAGACCTGATTTTCGATGGACCTGGTGGTGGTATGCGCTAAGTTCTTTTACCTCTCTGAGTTCGTTTTCTCATCTCTACGATGTGACTATTAGACAGGTAGTGCAGGTAAAGCACCTGGGCACAGTGCCTGCACATATGTTAACAAATTGTGGCGTTCTCGTTGTGTGTGCTGCCCCCCAACTGATGTCTGGATATGATGTCATACATGATTGGTTTTACTCACCCAGTGGAACAGAACTATTCAGTTCCATTAGGACTTGACCAGAGTCCGCCCCAGGTTTGGGATGAGTGCCTGTTTTGCCTGTATCATCCTCATGGGCCTTCTATACCTGTATTACTGAGCCAGTTTTATAAGCAGTGGTAGCATGGAGAGCTGGCTTAGGAAGCTGGGGTGAAGGGCCAAAGCTGGAGTTCTGGGGCCAATTGGAGAGTGGGCAAGAGACCGCTGGGATCAGAGGTATAGAGGTTTGTCTTAGTCAGCTATAAGAAACACCATACACCAGGTGGTCCGAACAACGGACATTTATTTCTCACAGTTCTGGAGGCTGGCGAGTCCAAGGTCTAGGTGCTGGCAAATTTGGTGTCTGGTAAGGACCCACTTACTGGTTTGTAGGTGGCCATCTTCTAGTGTCCTCACATGGTGGGACGAGAGATCATTTTCTCATGTCTCTTCTAAGGGCACTAATCTCATCTATGAGGGCACCGCCCTCATAATCTAATCACCCAGAGTTCCCCACCTCCATGTACTATCACACTGGGGATTAGGGGCTTCAACATTTGAATTTTGGGGAAATAAACATTCAGCCCATAGCAACGGCCAAGGCGAACAGAGGTTAGAATCTGTGGGCAGTCAGGGTTCTTAGAAACGAAGAAGTGTTCTGTAGAGAAGATAGGCTTTCAGTGACCAGGATGGAAGTGGAAGGCGGAGGATCTGGTGAGAGGCGAGCGTGAAGCTGTGGGTCAGGAATCTGAGGCAGCGGGGGAGAAAATCAGGGCAGCAGGTCACCAGTAGCCAGGAGTTCCCAGGGTTGCTGAGTAAAGATTCGCGCTCAGTTCATTCGTTGGTTCAAGGACTCCTGTATGCACGGGAACTGATTGCTGGGTGAGGGCAGCCCTGCGCCCCCAGACAAGAGGGGTTCTGGGTCAGCAGTTAATGACAGGAGAGGGACCCATCCTGGTGCCTCGCACACAAGGTAGGTGCACCTCCTGTTTTGTCTGGGGTGAGCTTGATTCCTGTCTCCTTTGTCTAGGGGTAATTAGTAGTAGAGCCTTTACCCACCCTTGGTCCAACCAGACCCGGTCTGGTTGAGAAATAATATGCCCATGCTGCAACGTACCATATCCATGGTGTAGGCAACTGTGATGAATGAAGAGCCTCATCACAGGTTTGTCGGATTTGAGGTTCTGTCTTAGGCCCAGAGGCCTACTTGCCTCATTGGGGGAGCTTGGCTGCCATCTCTGTCCTTATTATTTGAACTCTGAAGAATTTTCCGTATTACATTTTTCAGCGTTCTTTTCTCTCTTGGTTTATGTTTTCAATGCCTTGTCTGTTTTGGCAGTGATCTGCTTAATGCTGTCAACCCTAATACAGTCACGCCCGGCAGCATCTGTAATTGCTTCTCTGCCTGGGGTTCTCGGGAGACTCCATCCCTTCCCCTGGGCTCCCTGAGGTGCAGTAGCCACACCTAACCAGTCCCTTGGTGGCAGGAACTGGTGAGAGAGGGAAAGAGGGAGAGAAGAGGGAGAGGAGGCTTTGCCTTCCTTTACTGGTCAGCCTGATTAGAAGAGTTTAGGGAAGTCTTCTCTGAGTTCTTGGAAATTGGGGTGTGAGGGCTTGGAGGTAGGTGGGGTGGGGTGAGCAGAGCCCAGAGTGCCATCCCTGTGTGGTTGCTGACGCACCCCCCATGCTCCCGTTGGCATGGGTCCTCTGTCCCTTCTGGTAAGAGCTTCAGCCCCCGAAAGAAGAGTTCATGCCTTCCTTGAGGTGCAGCATGAAGTATTTGACTTGGATACCAGCATGGCACAGGACACCGTGGTGCCCTGAGGCCGCTTTGCTTATGATGAAATGGAATGAAAGACTCAGAGCCCTTGGGTGCCCCGGGATGAGGAAGCGGGGCTTGTTTGCCTTGCCGGGAAGTACTTTTCCGCCTTGGATCTCTCTGTGGTCACTTGGTCCTGGATTGCGTTTTTCCATCTCTGATCGGAAACTCTGAGGGTGGGGACTCTGCCATCCTAATCTCATCCTGCGGAGAGTCAGCACTTCTTAATTACTGCTGCTGTTCTAGGTGGGACACTGAGGGACCGGATTTGGACCCTGAGTGGTTCTGTCTGCTTAGATGGGACTGGGCTGGCTTCAGTCTTAAAGTCACAAGGCATATAAAGAGGGCTTGGCCTCTTCCATCAGCCTTTGTTTCAGACTTAGTGTGTCAGCATCTGAGATCTGTAGGAGTAACTGAGAGTTCCTTTAAAAAGGCTTCACTTACTTCCATCTTTGTATCTTTTTAGTCCAGCCTTTCTGAGCTTAAAAGCCTCCCTCCTAAGGACTTCTCTTGAAGCACACACACTCGCATACCCACACATACACGCCCACACACCCCTCCCTCCTAAGGACTTGACTTGAAACACACAAGACGCACATGCACATGCACACTCTCACACAATCGCAACAACAGATCTTTTTAGGGGAAAGCACTGTCTTGTACTTTGTACTGTGTCCCCAGACCCTAAATCCCAAGAAACGGCCTTGTGACAATTGCAGAGAGTCCCAGCCATGACCAAATATAGACGATTGTTGCAGCGAGTGGAAGATGGTGCGTTTGTGTGTTTTCCACTCCTCCTGTTGCTGACCTGCATTCTGAACTTCCCCCTTCCTTTGTGGCAACTGATGTTGGCAAGTAAATGTGTGGGTTGATTGGGCCGATCCTTTTCTTCCTCCTCCATCCCTACCCACTGTATACCTATGACTTGGGTGGGGCATCAGACCACAACTTCCGTGACCCCTTTAAAAAAAAAAAAAGGGCTGTGCAACAAGCTTGTGAATCCCACAGATGAAAGAATATAAAAACGTACGAGAAGGGCGGCTGGTGGGTGGGGTGGTTGCCTGCCCAGGAAGGTGAGCCTACATCCTGTTTTCAGAGTTCTGTGGCCCATACTGAAGTTCTATGTGTCGTGTCACGTGTCAGTAAGAAGCAGCTGATTCTTTCCCTATAGCTCTGGGTTACATACATATATATCTCCCTAAAGAGTCTTGATTCTGAATGTTAAATAACACACAGACTGTCTTATTAGCTAAAAAGAAAAGAGCCTGTCCTCTGCTCTGTCCCTGGGTAACTTCTGTCCATGAGTGATTCTTTTCCAACCCATTTCTTTCAATAGAGAAGTAGTGTGATTCGGCAGCCTATGGGGTCAGGCTGCTTGGGCGCACCTCTGGGTCTGCAGTTTATTAGCTTCATCAGTAAAAGGGGGATAATAACAGTACACGCCTTACAGAGTTTTACAGAAACCCAGCTAGTGCATTAGCAATGTGCCCGTATATAGTAAACACTCAGTAAAATGTTTGTAATGTGGATCTGTCATTGATAAAAACATATTACTCAATGCCCTGGTACTGTTTTTAGAAGAACTCTTAGCTATACCCTACAGGTTTGGTCATCATCTGTTTTCTGACCATGACTAGAGTCTGCTGTTGGAGAACTACGCATGCATTTCTGGGGACGGCAAGGAAGAATATTTGAAATGGGAGTGTCCCAGGAAACCCAGATTTAACCTGCGGCAAATGAGATGATGAGGTTGTGCTCCATGGTTGAAGAGCTCTAGTCTAATATACTGTAATCTGGAATTTTAACTGCTGCCATGAAGAATGTGCCAACAGCATGCCAAGGCTGAAACTGTCAGGCATTTTACATAATCTGAAACAATAATCCCAGACTCCCTACAGTGTGTCTTCTTGCAGTAACTGAGCATTGATATCAAAACTACTGGTGTGGACAGCTGCAGGTGCAGTCCGAGTTGGATGTCCCCTTTTACCCTCTCGATGGCTTTATAAGACTGATGCAGGGGATTGCTTTAAGCACCTTTCAGAGTCCCAGTAGGCTCAGTGGCTTGAAACAGTGAGACCGGAATCAATCATGTCTTCAAGTGCCGAGTGAATCAGAAGTGGTCTTGCGCCTGCCACCTCCCTGCCCTAGTTTCCAGCTACTTTCCTCTTTTGCTGGCTCCAGTCACATTGGCCTCTGTTCTGTTTTTCCTGAACAAGCCAAGCTTCGCTTGCCCAGGTTCTGTGGGGCTCTCCAGATCTTCTCTCTGGAAAGCTCGTTCCAGATACTCAGGGGCCTTGCTCTCACCCTTTAAAAAGCAGCCCCCTGACCTGCTGCACCTTCTTACCTGCTTTATTTGTCCTCCTGACACTCTACCAGATCTATTGCAGACAGTGCGTGCTCCTTTGTTTCCTATCTGTCTTCCTTCTCCCCTCACCTCACCGCTAGAAGATGAAAGTCCGAGGAAGCAGTGCTTCCAGCAATAAGGACCCTGCTTTGTTTTTACAGCATTGGTTCCTGTAACCCCAGGTGTCCTTCCACCAAGTGAAATGGCTTCTCATACTACACTTCCAGAGCAACACAGGGCAAGTGTTCTGTAGCCTTTAATCATCGAGGATTACTGAATCATCTGTCTTCTCAATAAGAAAGAAAATATATGGGAAGAAAACTCTGCAGGATACACTATTTTAAGTTTCATTTTGTATGAAGCCATATTTTGGATGCTAATGAGGATCAGGTTGCACTTCCTTTCAGTAAATTAAAATGAATTAAAGGCCAGTGAATTAAAGGCCAGGCATAATCCTAGGCCTTCGACCTTTAAGAGGTTGTCTTTAATAGAAAATAGCCATGTGGTCCATGAACCTTTACTTGTGGGTAAATGAATACAGGCTGTTGTCCACACGGTTCTCTGTGGTCCTTGTGCGTAAGGTCCCAAGTGGGGAAATTCTTGTAGACCCTCATGCCCTGTGCCATGATATTTTTCTTTCTCTTGAGAAGGAAGATGGGATGCTATTTTTTTTTCTTGATAATGGAAAGTATATAGCCTTTTTCTTTCTTTTTTTTCTTTTATCCTTGCCATTAGGAGGCTTAAAACCACAATTAATACTCAGATCTTGGTATTATATTAGCTTGAATGTGTCACACTTTTGCTGTTTCTTCTGTAGTGTGGCCTTTTAGATTTCTATTTATCTAGTTGCATATATGACTTTTATTTTGAGGTACTCCAGATCTCTGGAAAGAACTATAGAATGACAAACAATTTAATCCGCCTCCCATCTCTTAATGCAAGGTATTGAGTAGTCAACCTGGTTTTGAAATTCACTTGCCTTTGTGTGTTTTTACTTGAGTAATGCTACTGACAGAAAAATCTGTGTTTGCTTGGGTAGAATTTCCATTTCTTTAGCAGATAAGCTCAGGAAAGCAATTTTAGATCAGTTGCCAATTGGGTAGGGAGTGAGGAACCGTAAATAATAAGAGTACAGTTTTGAGGTGAATATCTCACTGGCTTTATCTAGTTTATTCCAATTGCAAGAGTTTGGTTACTTGCAGTTGAGAGCTTTAAACTAAATATGCACTGTTATAGAAAAACCAGATAACTGGCTTTTGAATATTAAAACACAATTTCTTAAGCTTTGCTTTTTCCAAAGGATTTGAGTTCTTTCAGTCAGTAACTTAGAGCCTCCCTGTGTGTGAAGATTTACACTAGTGGATGTGGATGTTTACCAGTGGTGCTTAACTAGCCAAATGTCCTTCTAAGAGGCTTCCATTCTAACAAACTGGTTTTCAAAATCGGTGTGTCGAATTGGTAACTATTTCATAAGCAATTAGGGAAATGTCTTTCCCTTTAGACAACCAGTTTGTTCTGTGACCTGGGCTTGGTGCTTAATGTAGCGGGTAGGTAGGTGTTTTTCAGGTGTTTGTTACTGGAGTTTTCCTGAGGGACCTGTAAAAATTCATAGAAAATCTTTTCTAAAATAGTCATGTCTTTCTTTTGCTAAACAAGAATTCGTAAGTAAGTAATTTTTTCTAGTGGCAGAGGATGCAGTTTGTGATTCCTGGCCTTATCAATGGATGGCTCCTTATGGGGTATCAACCCTAAATGAAGAATACTATTATTTATCAATACTTCATAACCAGGACCCAACAGTGACCCATTTGACAAGATCCCATTTCTGGGCAAGCCTGAAATGGATTTTTCCCCCTCAGTAGGGACTTGTAACATTTATATATAACCTAGAGGTATGATTTCAGAATCTCCAAAGGAAATGTGTATCCACGATAAGGGAGGAACTTGTTTATTTTAGATTTTTCTTCACTATATTTCTCACATTGAGAAAATTACTGAAAGACATTTGGCAAAGTGAAGAAAGATGAATACAGTGGATTGAATTTATGGAGTGTATTAATCCAAGTGATGTTTATTAAACTGATGAAAGACCCAGCATCCTGGGCTCAGATAAGTCTGCAGGATATTTCTCCTGAGGGAGTTTATATCTAATTAAGGAGGCTAGATACATGCTTAGAGTTAACAAATATGTTAGACAAACTAGTTGCTCACTCTGTTGAAAGTGAGGTCAGTGCCATTTTGCTTCATGAACTTTTCTGATAGAAAGGAAGCTTTGTACTTCTATGACCTCCCTTTGGACCGGCAGCTTGAGATCCCTGTAAGGCCTTATTTAAACATAAAAAGAGGTGTCAGCTTTAGGACTGAGTTCAGTTGGGAAGAACTGGGGGAAAAGGAATCATTCTCAGGTGGTATTAGTGTTAGTACCTCTAATAAAACTTAGTTTAACTCATTGTATTTCCTGGCCTGCTGCAGCCACATTAATATTAATTGCCTGAAAATATCTATTTGGAGAAAAAAGGAAGTGATATGTGAATAGAAAACTAGATTGTAAAATACTTTTATTCACATCTGTGATAAAAACATTGGGCCAACTTAACCAGAGTACCTACCGTGGACATGTGTTGTCATGTCTGTAATCTGTAGTACAGGTTATAGATCTAAGTTTAAAGGACTTTGCGCTTGGGGAAGCTGGACCTGAGACGGGGTAAGAGAACAAGGCTTCTCCTATCCTCTTGAGAGCTAAATTCCTCAGCTCTCAACTTCAAAGCAAGGGCAAACACTGTGATATTAATCAGCATATTTTCAAAATGAAAGTTTCTAAAAAGAAGTCACTTTTTGATCAAAAAAAGTCTCACATGATTATACTCGTTTTGATGTACTGCTTAAAATCAGTGTTTAATTTCTTTCCCCCCCCTAGTTTTCAGTACAAATGACACATCAAAATATCAATACTTTGGGAAGATTTAATCTAATAAAATATCCTTTTGCTATTCAGTGATCTGATAATTTCTATTTTTGACTAAATTTTCAGTGTTCTCAATTTTTTCATCAACAAATAATTTTTGAGCATTGCAACTTTAATTTTGTAGTAAACGTTTTCATTCCTGTTTTATAGTTGGAAAAAACTAAGATTCAATAGTGTAAGTTGAGTGTACTATTAGGATTCTAATTGCTTTAGGAAAAAAATCACCCAGTCTTTGCTCCCATGTCCCTCCTTTACTGTCACCCTGCTACCACACCCACAGCACTTCTGCCACCAGATGGATGTGTGTGGGTTTTCCCTACACCAAGCAATTCTCTGCCACACCAGCGGTGTGTCCTACACTTTAACTCAATTCTGACGCCTTGATCCACCTGAGACCATGTTAGATCCCACAGGCTAAGGGTTCAGTCCAAGAGAATGCTCCTCCCCACTTCAGATGCCCAATCGCGCGTAGTAGGACCGCAGGTTATTCACAGCGCCTGTCTGAGTTGGCTACAAGTTGGAGCTTCCTACAACCCTCTCCTTGGGTTCTATTGATTTGCTAGAGCAGCTCGCAGAACTTAGGGAAACACTTAGGTTGACAGTTTATTAAAGGACGTGATAAAGGATGCAGATGAGCCAGATGAAGAGAGACGTAGGGTGAGGTCTGGGAGGGTCTGAAAGCCGGAGCATCTGTCCCTGTGGGGCTGGGGGCACATCACCCTCCCGGCACGTGGGTGTGTTCACCAACCCAGAAGCTCTCCGAACCCCCCTCCACCCCCCACCCCACTTCGGGATTCTACGGAGACTTCCTCACGCGGGCAGGAGCAGCTACTAACGCAGCCTCCAGCCCCTCCCGCTCTCTGGAGACTGGGCGGAGGGCAGGGCTGACCAAGCTTCTGACCAAGGCTTGGTGATTCTGGTGAAGAACCCCATCCAGGAAGCTACCCACAGTCGCCTCGTTAGAACAAAAGATGCCCCTCGTGCTCTTATCTCTTAGGAGGCTACAAGGGTTTCAGGACCCCTGTGCCAGAAACCAGGTGCAGAGACCAATATATATTTTTCTGTTATCTCACACTAATGCTGCAGAATATTACTATAAATATTTCTTCCCAACTGTGCTGATTTCACCACATCATGTAGCCTAGAAAGCCGTCATCCTTTAGGGGAGTTTCCCAGTTGCTGACTGCTTTTCTAACATGTTTTGCCATCTTACCCATTTTTGAGTGTGTACGTAGTTCAGTAGCATTACATACATGCACACTGTTGTGCAGCCGTCACCACCATCCTTTCTGTGGAATTTTTCATCTTTCCAAACTGAATCCCTGACCCTATAAATAACTCCACATTTCCCCTCCCATGCCCCTTGGGAACCATCACTCTTCCTTCTGTCTCTGAGTGGGGCTGCTCTGGGTACTGATATAAGCGGAATCACACAGTATTCATCTTTTTGTGACAGGCTCATTTCGCTTAGTATAAGGTCTTCAAGGTTCATCCACGTTGTAGCGTGTGTCAGAATTTCATTCCTTTTTCAGGCTGAATGACATTCCATTGTATTTCTATACCACATTGTATTGATTCATCCTTCAGGGATCTAGCTGTTTTATACGGTGGGTCACAGTCAACATTTTAAAACATAAAATGCAGTAGTGAATGTGCCCATATTAGGAATCAGTACTGTGTTGTAAAGTGTGTGTGTGTGAGTGTGATACTAAAAATGAATGGTTTTTTACATTTTTTACAGGCAGGGTAGAGTTGCATTCTTTTAAGTGTCTGTCTTATGACATTTTTCAAGTTGAGAGCTACACAATCATTGCTGTGTTGTGGGAGGGATGGAGTGAGGGAGAAAGAGCAGGGCCTACTTGTTTTTTTAAAAATCACATGTCCACAGTGTTACACTTGGAAGGGATTCAAGTGAATCATATGTGAGCCTGACAGCGTTCGTTTGTAGAGTTTTCAGCGTTTTCCATGGATCCTCCTCCTCCCGCAGTGCCTTGAATGATATAGGGCCATGTCACCTGGGGAGGCCCGCATCCCCTGTGCTTTGTCAGGCTTCGGGCGGGAGTTCAGATGTGCTGGACCACACCTGAAGTTAGCTTATTGAATCTATGTCTTATATATACCTCTGCAATTGTAATTTCACACTCTTGCTCTCAATTTAGATTTGAGATTTCCTACTAATTTAGTAACAGTCTAGAACTGGAAGGAAACGTCTTCTGTTTAGAGAGGTGGTCAGCCCAGAGGCACACAGGTAGTTGGACAGAATTGGGACTGGACTTCCAGGCCCTTCTTCCCCCAATTGCAGCCTTCCCACGCTATATTAGACACTTAAGCCAAAAAAGAAAAATCTCAATGTATTTCGTGAGTGGACTGTAATGTCATGAATTATTAACCTTAGGAGTACGAGTTTTAGTTGTCTTCAAGCCTGTATGCCATAGGTATTGTGGTGGCATTCTAATAAATATTAAAACTCGACCTCCCGTGGTTAAGTAGTTGGAAAGGAGCACGGTTAAATTGTGTGAGGGGAGGAGACCGTGCACCCGCAGGCCTGAGGAGTTCCTCGTGCATTTGACTTGTTTATATATGTGTTTTCACACCAGTTAACGAGGGAGCTGATGCAGAGGGGGAAAAGTTTGCTTTCATTAATAGATTTCAGTTAACTTGTACAGAGGGTATTTGCTTTCAAGCAGAGTCATTGATGTTTAATGCATAACTACATTATACTTGTGCTGCCAGAGACAGCGTGTTCCATTGGCTTGGAAGGTCTGTAACTGGTACTAGAGCTGGAACAGTCTGTTGTTTTTCATTGTTTGCTCTTGTTTCTGTGCCTCATGAAGTTACTGCAGCATGTTTCATTGGTCTGGGAGGTTTGTAACTGGTGCTAGAGTTGGAACAGTTTGTTGTTTTTCTTTGTTTGCTCTGGTTTCTATGCCTTATGAAGTTGCTACAGTGTCTCTCTTTGAACTTGAAGTCTGATTTTTTTTTGTTTGTTTGTTTCCCAAAAGAGAGCTGCTATGTGGGGGAGGGGGAATGGTGGTGGTAAATTCTTGTTTTGGGTACTTTTCTTCACTGCCAGAAGGAATGACGACTGTTGGGAGGTGCACTCTTGCTGTTATCTTTTTATTTCTTGCCTTGAACAAGGAACCCACAGATACCCAGAGGTTAGCATTCGTTCTGTGTAACCTTTTGTCGCTTATGCCTTGAATGTGTGACAAGTGTGAGGCAAACTTTATTTTACTACAGGATGATTTTTTAAAACTTTGAATGTTCATGATGAAAGTATAAACAAAAGGAAAGAATAAACCTTGAGATATGCTCATTAGTCACTGAGTAATCAGGTCTTACAAATGTGTAAACTTGAACTTGGGCTTGACAAATCTATAAAAGATTAAATAGTTATACCTTGTTTACAGTTTTGGACCTCATCTCTTTGCCAGGGTAAGGACTCTACAATAGGCTGTATGCAATCATTATTTTCTCTCTAAGATTTCCTCAAATGTCCAATCATCTCTGTCATGAGTTGTTTTTTGCTTACCTTTTAAAAATATCTTTTTATGTTTTTATCACCATTATTTTATCCCATGTTTCATTCAATACATGGGCTCCTGATGAATAAATTGTGCCTTTTTTTTTTTTAAGATACCCACTTCTGGTAAAATGAGACAATCGAATGAAAAATCATAGGACTTATATGTATTTTGAAGTTACTCATTTTAACAAAATAGCCCTTGATTTAAAATTATTTTATTCATTGCCTTCACCTTCTCCCAAGTAGTTGTGGATATAAAGATACACTAATATGCAACAACAGCAGCAAAACATTCTGCTATGCCCTCAGTTTAATTTGCTTCTTATTCTTTGGTTGGAATTAGGAGAGATGATTTCCTGGATGTCCACTATAGAAACAGTATGTTGAATCTCTATTAACATGAGTTTCTGTCTAATGAGAATAGGTGTGTAGATGTTCTCCCTCATTGTGGTGTAATAATGGTTTTCACAGGGGCTTTGGCTTGTCTTGCTGTACTGTTTGTGCCTGGCCTAGGTGTGCACAAATATTTGGTGACAGTGTAATGTTGATCTGGACGGATTATACTCGCAGTGTCTTCTTATTGGAGAAAAAAACGTGAGTTCTCATCTACTTTGTGTGTGGTGATAAAAGCCGTCTTAATACCGACTTAACTTTTGAAAGCTTTAATTTATGGAAGGATTCCCCTTCTGTAGCTAATAAAATGACTTGAAAATATTTATTTACTGGTAAAGGCATTTGTGAAAAATGGGCTTGGTTGGCGGAGGTTTTGCTCCAGTTTCTTTGTTTCGGTTTGTGAAGAGTCCCTGGCTGGCCCAGCCTGCGTGGTTGAGTACTAGGCCAGGGCTGGGAGGTGTCTGCTGCTGTCAATTCCTTGAATCCTGGGGAAACCACAAAAGCACACCTGTGAGGCAGAGGCCAAGTCGTCCTTCATGAAGCCCAGCCTTGAACCGACGGGCTGGATGGCAAGGGAGAACTTGTGGGCTATGTCAGAGAGAAAGCCCAGGGCCCTTGACTTCCCTTCCAGGTCCGAAGTGTCTAATAACCATCATGTCTCCTGGTGACCTATGAGTTGACTGTCCTTTTTTGTTTGATTAGGGCCTGCACTCTCAGGCCTGGCTTAACTCTGTATTCTCCAAAATTTGAGAACGAGGTTAGACTGCAAAGAACTATGTGAGTTGTTCTGGGGTCGGAAGGTTTTTTGTATATATTTTTTCTGAATAATGCTAAAAAGTTTTTGCCGATACAGAATGTTTTATTGCTGAGTTTTTCTAGATTCCAAAGGACTTAAACCACCAGGTGGTATATGCACACACACACACACACACACACACACACACACAACAGAAAACACACTCACTATGATAAAACACAATCCAAGCTCTCCCCTTTTTTCTTTGGCGTTTTATTGTCAAGAAATATATTTCTGTACCCTTTCATATTAGTTCTTGACAGTTATATTAGCAAATTCATGAGGGTTTTCTGGGTTCAGTTAACATGTGTGTGTTAGTGAAATGTGAGAGACTCAAGGAGAATCATAGGGTTGGGTGAAGGTTTGGACATCAGAACAAAAATGGTGATTTGTGAAACAGAGAATTGAGTCCCGAGATGAAAGGACTTTTAGACAAGGACCAGAGGAACTCATTCTGGAGGTCAGAAAATTCCTATTTTCTTTTCTTCAGGATAAATATAAATCTTTATACCAAATAACCATCTCAGTGTGTTAAATGACACCTGTGCTTATGTCCCACAAATGGGACACCAGTTTCCCTGGCGTTGCCATTTAGTATGTCACTAACCATCCATCCTGCAAACCATGTGCGTGTGCCCCCACCCCACTCCCATTCTCCCCGCAGTTACCTCTGTGGGCTCCTGCAGCCCCGGGATCCCCGGGACTTTCCCACTAGGACTGCTCCGTGCTTCCCCTCTCTCCCCAGACGTTCGGACTTCCGGTCTGTGCTCTGACTCTGCTCCATGCTCAGCCAGCTTCTTCCCCCAAAGTCTTCAGCCCCTGGTGCTGACTGAACCCCGGCTGTCTGAGTTGGCTGCTGTCTCGGGCCCTTGTGAGTAGAGGATGACCCTTCTTCCACACTTGCAGATTTTTACCCTTCTTCTTCTTGCCCACTGGTTGCTCATTTCAGTCATATTCTATCTTCTACTCCTCAGTGCTGTCATTTACTGGTCATTTCCTTCGTTGACAATTTTGGCACCTGGAAGGTGATCTTCTGTTCCAGGTGTCACTTCTGTTCCAGGTGTCAGTGTTTGTTAAATGGTAGCAGACAGCGGGTGACCAGCAAGTCTCAGTTTGCCTGGGACTGGGGGTGGGGCTTTTTTTGATGGGGGACTTTCAGTTTTAAAACCAACCCAGTTGGCCTGGGAATGGGGTATTTCCCAGGCCATGGGACTTTCAGTGACTGTTGTAGATCTTGTTAATATCAGAAACTACTTCTGATCAGAAATTCAGAGATCCCGCTTGCTGGCAAGAACCTTTTATCCTTCTTGTTCATCTGACAGACCATCCCAAGTAACCTCAGATGTTTGTCCTTCCAGGTCCATTCCAAGTCCCTTGCCCCTCCTGTCACCCTGCACGTCAGGCATGTCTGACACCTCTACTTTTCCAATTCCGTGGCCCACTTTTTCTCTATGCACTTCTCAATACACCAAATCCCCTTTCATCTACTATCTTAGCACACCCCAACACTGGAGGATCAGGAGACTCACCATCCTCGCATTTGTTCCTGGACTGCTCGTTTCTGCCAGAGAAAGTCACATGAATGCCATTACCAAGACCTGGTCCCCAAGTTCACCAGGGCCCCAACGCTGCCCGGGAAATAAGTGTTTCCCTCATCAGTACTCTCAGTCTGCATAATGACTGTTTTCAACCTTCTCCACACTTCTTACACCTCCCATTTCATAGTCAGCCCATCCCTCGTACTTGTGCCTCACCCTCAGCGGATAAGCTTTCCACTACTAATAAGACAGTTTTGTGGAGGCCATTCTGTCTTCTTCCCACTGCCCCTTTGCAAATCCGCATGCTCCTGGATCTTTTGCTCTTTTTTCTGTTTATAGCGCAAGAGGTATCATCCCCCTCACTTTTTAAAAATTGGTTTCTCTACAGGCATCTTCTCCCATCTCTTATTTCAACCTCTGCCTTGGTGTTTCTTTCTCATAAGAATTTACAAATACTCAGTCTTACTTGTCGTAAAACAAAAATTGAACACTGTGAAGCCCAGCCTTCTCTGGAGCCCTGCTCCTCCGGCCACCACTTTCTCCTTCCATTTAAACTTCTCAAGAGGAGTATTCGACATCTTCGCTTGTACTCGTTATCCACTGCTGCATAACACATTATCATAAGCTTCGTGGCTTAAGATGGCAGACATTTATCATTTCACAGTTTCTGTGGGTCAGGGAGCCAGACCCACCTCATCTGGGTCCTGTGCTTCAGGGTCTCCCCAGGCTACAGTCCACGTGTGCACCAGGGCTGGGTCTCATAAGAGGCTGGGGAAGAATCCAGTTCTGAGGCTCACTCACGGTGGCAGAATGCATACCCTTGCAGTCCTTGTGGGACTTAGGTCATCTCAGTTCCTGGAGGTCACTTGCACTTCCATTCCATATGGGATTTTATTTAGTTTGTGGCAGCTTCCACAGGTGGCAATGGAGAGAGACAGAGACTTTAGCAAGCTCACAGGAATGATGTCTGATCACATTTTCCATATTCTCTTGGTTAGAAGCGACCCACAGGTCCTGCCCACACTTAGGGGTGGGGGATTATACTAGGGGTGAACAGTAGGAGATGAGGCTCCTGGGGGCTACCTGAATGTCTGTTCACCACATGTCTTGATTGGCTCATTCCTCATTTTCTCCTCAAGCCACTGTATTCTATTTTTTAAAATCCTCAAACCACTATGTTCTATTTATATTTTTTATCGCTGCCATTTCACTGAAACTTAAGAGAGACAGAATTGGCTATGTAATGTGCATGGCCCATTGCAAAATGAAATGTGGGGTTCCTTGTTCAAAAATTATTAAGAATTTCAACATAGAAACAGCAAAGCATTAAACCAAGTGCAGACCCCATCCGAGTATGGGAACTGGGAAGGTCCCATGTGTGGCTGTAAGGCCAGTCCCGCAGGGAGGCCAACCTCTCTGTCGTTAAGTCCAGAGGGTGCTTCCTGGTCTCTCACTTGATCACTCAGCCATTTTCTTGACTGAGTTTACCCTTGCTGGGAACGTCTTCCTTTCTGAGACATTCTCATATCTCTTGGCTTCTGAGACCTTGCTCTCTTGAATTTCCTTCTCTTTCTATCTTCTTTGCAGACTCCTCTTCTTTTTTTTTTTAAATTTCCTTTAACAAATTTTTTTTATCGTTGTTTAATTACATTTGTCCCAATTTTTCCTCCTGTTGCTCTCTCCTGCCCCAATCCACTGCCCCTGCCCCCACCCCTCACAGTCAGTCCCCACCCTGTTGTCCTTGGGTCCTTTATACAGGTTCCTTGAGTTGCCCCTTCCCCTTCTTCCCGCATTATCCCCCTCCTCATTCTCCTCTGGCACTGTCTGTTTTTTATTTCCATGTCTCTGGTTCTATTTTGCTTGCTTGTTTGTTTTGTTGATTAGGTTCCACTTATAGGTGAGATCATATGGTATCTGTCTTTCACCCCCAGGCCTATTTCACTTAACATAATCCTCTCCAGTTACATCTATGCTATATCGAAGGGCATGAGCTCCTTCTTCTTTCCTGCTGCCTGGTATTCCATTGTGTAAACGTACCACCGTTTTTTGATCCACGCATTTACTGATGGGCCCTGAGGCTGTTTCTGCACTTGGCTATTGTAAATAATGGTGCTATGAACACTGGGGTGCATAGGTTCTTTTAAATTGGTGTTTCAGGATTGTTAGGGTATAATCCTAGCAATGGACTCTCTGGGTCAAGAGACAGTTCCATTTTTAGTTTTTTGAGGACATTCCATACAGTTTTCCACTCTGCATTCCCACCAACAATGTACTAGGGTTCCCTTTTCTCCAATCAGCACTTGTTGTTTGTTGATTTGTTTATGATGGCTACTCTGACTGGTGTGAGGTAGTATCTCATTGTGGTTTTAATTTGCATCTCTCTGATGGCTAGTGATGCTGAGCATCCTTCCATATGTCTGTGTGCCCTCTGTACGTCCTCCTTGGAGAAGTGGTGGACTCCTTTACCGCCCATTTATATTTGGGGACTTAGGGGGCACCTTTATCACCCTATTGAGGAATAGCAACAGTTTCCATAGCTTCAAGGTGCTTGTGGATTTTTGCTTCCCAGATCTGTGTATCTAGTCTATATCTTTCTTTTGAGTTCAAGCACTTGTGTCCAATGCTTCCTATATATATAGGTTCACTTGCATGTTTTTGGGGCATCTGAAATGCGGTGTGTCTAAAACTGACCCCTTTATTTTCTCTGATCCACCAAGCTTGTTCCTCCTCAGTGCCTTCCATTTTGGAAGGTGCTTCACCATCTTCCCAGGTGAGTTTGGGTTTTCATGTACATATGTTGCTGTTCTCGGGTTCCTTCTTTCTTCCGATTGATATGAAGCTTATACCTCAAGTCCGAGTCACCACATGTCCGCGAAGAGTGCCCCCCGGGACTGTATTTCATCCTGGCGACCTCCCTGGACTCCTGCAGCCTGTCCTCGGGGCTTCCTGGGCTTGTTTTATTAGAGCCCTGCACACTTCCTTGCTGCTTCTTTGTTAGTGCCTGCTCCCCCCATTTGAATATGAGCATCGTGAGAACAGGGACTTCGTTTTGTCACTGCTTTGTCTTCAGTGTTGAGAACTGTGCCGGGCACCTACTACACACTCAATACATATGTACTTTGGTGAGTTTTTTTCCCTCATCCTGATTTTTTAAAAGTATGATTGTTTTGTATGATTCCTTTGTAGAAACTGTATGGTATGGAAAAACAGGGCAATAATGTAGTGGAATTTTTGTTCTTGAGATACTAGGAATGTCTGTAGTGTTGCTAGAGTTTTGGGCCTTTGATTGCATTGTTGTTGATTAGAAAGTGAACAGGAACTAAATGGGTATTTTCTTGTTTCTGTTGAGTTCTAGGCACTGGTAGCTGGAAGGGAGCATGTGTCATTTGGCCTGCAGAGTTCCCAGAATTACTTGTGTAAGTTTGGTAGGAGGAAGTAAAAACATGAGAGGACTGTGAAGATAAGCATGTATCAGGTAGTATCATCTGAAGCACTCAGCTCTTACCCTAGACACAGTTTGATATATTTATTTTTTAAACCTTGCAATAGCTACTTTAAAATGTGTTTGGTAATAGAATGCTGAAATATATTAAGTATTTAGGGGCCTTATTATTTAGAGAGTAAGTGTAGGCTAGAAGAGGAAGGGCTCCACTCAGCGAAGATACTGCTAACCTGTGAAAGGTCTGGAGCAGTCTGATTTTCAGCAGATGTTAGTTACAAGCAGACAAAGTAATACATGGGTTTATTTGTTAAAGTGAACCTTTTTTCTACTGCTTAGTGGTTCTCAAACTTTTTGACCTCAGGACCCGTTTACATTGTTTAAAATGTATTTGAGGCCCCAAAGAACTTTTTCTGTTGTTATATCTATTGATATTTAATAGGCATTCAAAGTGAGAAATTTAAAATTCACTTAAAATGGACAAAAATAGCAGTAAACACATTACGTATTAACAAAAAGATCATTTGTAATCAAAAATAACGTTTCTGAAGCAAAGAAGGTAGTGAGATGAATAACATTGTTCCGCATTTGTACAAGTCTCTAACGATTTTTTAAATGAAAAATAACTCTTTTTCAAAATATAAAAAGTTTAGCGAGAACAGTGGCATTGTTATGCATCTGTTTCATAATCACCTTTAATAGAGTGTAGCTGGGCTCTCATATCTCTTTCTGCACAGTCTGCTGCTACGTTGTTTTGTTTGAAGTGTATGCAGAAAATCCAGCCTCACCAGATACGCAACTGGGAAAGGCAAGAGCACTGAAATACCCTTTTCAGATAGTTATGGGTATTCTTCTTTGATGCCAAACCAAACATGACAACTGGTAGTTTCTTAAAGGTTAGGTACAGTGTGGATCCTGGAACCACAACGAAGATCTTTTCCTACTCTGTTACATTAAAATTCATTAATTTATCTTGCATTTTGAATAGGACAGAAGAGGGACAGTAAAGTTATGGATAGTTACAACACATCCATATAATGGCATATTATGCAACTATATTTAAAAAGTATTTTCTCACAGATGAAATGCTTACAAAGTAATAAACAAATTGTCTACTCAGTATGATCCTAATTTTGTGAAAAATGAAGGTACGTGTATTAGTTGAAAGGAAAATACTTCAAAGTAGGAATATGCTTAGTGATGCATTCATGGTTGATATTTTATTTTCTTAATTCTTGTCCATATTTTCCAAATTTTCTATGATCAGCACATTGCGTCTAAAACCAGGGAAAAATAAGTTTCTTGTTTTAAAAATACAGAAATAATGATGTCTACTAAACTGTTTCCCTCATTCATAGGGCACCTTTTGTAAGTAAAACCCCAGTATTTAAGTGGTAACAAAGATTCGTTTTTTTCCACCTAAACTTTTTCTTTATTTAGTAATGTGCCCTTTCTGTGACTGCTCTAAGCCTTAGAACTTTTTCTTTTTCTTTTAATAGCAATTATTTGATTTATTAGAGAAACTTTATTCAAGACTTAATCAAGAAAAGCATTAATTATTGAACTTTAATGCAGAGACCTAATTTGATTTTCCTCATTTGTGTTGCACCTCAGGCAAGCACTAACTCTTATCTAAGTAAATGGCAAAAGGATCTTGTCCCACAGTGACAGTAGAGTTACTCTCATTGCAGAGAAATGGAGGAGTATCATGGAAATTAGCATGTGTTTAACCTCTCGGTTATTGCCTCTCAGTCATTTTGCTAGTCGGCTGTTTCTCTCTCTAATTTATGGCCCGAAGTTGAAGGGGCTTCAGAGAAATGGAAAGGGCAGCTCCCATCTGGGGGCTGGTTTCCTGCTTCTGCTGCTGGATTTGGAAAGGATGTTTGCTCACTGTTAATGTTGCTGATGCTGTATTGTGCTAAAGAGGTGTCGCTTCAAGGCTTTTGTCCTCTGCCCATAGACAAGATACAAATCTGCTGATGGCCTGTTTTCCTGAAAAATGGAGGTCTTCATCCATTGTTGGTATTTCTTTGTTTTATGTTCCTTATGATATAATTATGTGATTATTAAGATGTCTACAGAAGCTACAAAAATCCATAAAGTGGGAAATTAGCAGCTTCACATCCTATACTTATCATCTTAAAGATGAGAACGTCATCACTTTGACATCTCCAGCTGAACTACAGCTCCGTGACTGTAGTTAATAAGTTAGTGACATGCAGTTTGCATCTCTCCCAAGACTGTTTACTAAAAGGCACAGCTCACTTTGAAGTGTAAATTGTGATGGGAAACTACTTAATTGACTTTCCTAATATTATTTTACTTTAAAAAGTCATCTGAAAGAAGATGATCAAAACTGTGAACAATAAAGTGACATAAATACATATCTATCAACAATTGAATCTAAAAAACAAACTAAGGTAACAAGAAGAACAGAGACAGAATCATGGATACAGAGAACGTTTTGCTGGTTGCCAGATGGGAGGAAGGTGTAGGGAAATGGGAAAAGAGGTGAGGGGATTAAGAAGTACAAATAGGTAGTCACAGAATAGCCATGGGGATATAAATACAGTATAGGAAATGGAGTAGCCAAAGAACTTATGCACATGACCCATGGACATGAACAGTGGTGTGGGGATTGCCTGAGATAGTGGGTGGGTGCTGGGTGGAGGTGGCAAAGAGAGAAAAATAGGGACAGCTGTAATAGCGTATCAATAAAATACAATTAAAAAATAAAAAAAAAAGTCATTCTGTCCTCTGCTTAAACCAATTAAATATTCTACTTGGGGGCATCCCTGATGGTTAAAGTCATCATTAAATTTGGAAGTACTCTAATTTAATATTCATCAGATTTTATGAGTTGAGCATTTTGGAGGCCAGGAAATGTACTCTAAATATACCTAGTAGCTTCTTCTTTTTTTGTTATTGAAACTGCCTTTTGCGTTTAGTTATTTCTTGGATCTGTTGTTGTCTTTGATGTCATAGGCTGGGCTGGGAAGGATTTGCAGAGTCTCCAGTAGGGTGTGAGGAGCATTGGTATTGTATTACCATAACCATAAAGCGCAGGGGCAGTTTACCCTTGCCTACCTGTGGTATTGAGAATAAAATCTGAAATCCTGGCCGCAACCTGGTTCCTGACTGTTGTGAGCAAATGTTTCATGCCATAGTCTTTCCTATAAGTCAGCCCTTGACACCCCAGCTCGGGTCTGCTGATCTGGGCCTTAGGAACAGAAAATGCTGGGCCACCTCTACAGGTAATGTGGCACCAAGAATAACAGTGATTCAACACAGGTGACTGTGCTGTTCACTCAGCTTTTATTTATGCAGATTCAACCTGAATCTATAATAACACTAATCATCACTCTGAAACAATCAGTATAACATCACACGAGGGAGTTGGGGGATAATGTCCTGGAGGCAGCCGGTCAGCGTCTTGCAAGGCAGCTTGCTTTCGGTGACCTCAGAGTCAGCCAGAGCAGGGTCATTGGGAGCAGCAGAGTGCCCCGCTGTCCCTTTCAGCTGGCTCAGCTGTCTGACTGAAGGCCTTTCCTTTCATATTCTTGTACGATGTACTGCTGCATCAGCCTTTGAATAGCACATGTTGTCTTTGCCACCTCACTGAGCACATGCCGATTATGTCACTCTACTGCTCATGCTCTGAAAGGGTGGTATTACTCAGATCAGCACATGCTGTCTGCCATGTCGTACTGCGCATGCGTGAGGGGTTGCACTGTCCTTCTGAGTCATTGCTCCACTGTACAGGCCCTCAACATGGCCTCCTGGTGGATAGGACTGACGCCATGTTAGTTAAGGCCTGCTCTGCACGCTGACCGCTGTTCCCGTCTCCCCTCTGGCCGTGGCCTCTGCCCTTGCTGGTGGCTCTGCCTGGAATGGAACTCCGCATCGCACATGGCTCGCTCCCCCCTTCACTCAGATCTTTGCTCAGATGCCGTTCAGGTGTCTGCTCTCTGCTTAACGAAGTCTTCCCTGAATACCCCAAATTAGCATAGCCTGCCATTCTCTGTTTCCTAACCTGTATTTTTCCCATAGTACTTACCAGCAGCTGATATTATATTTCTGTTTACTTGCTTATTGTCTGCCTACCCCTCATGATATAGGTTTCACAAGGGAAGAGGCTTTGTTTCCTTCACTGCTAATTGCTCATTCCACTCTATTTAAACAGTACTTGGCACTTAGGACACAAAATAAATACTTGATGAATTAATGGAAGAATGAACTCAGATTGTCTCTTGTGTAAGGTACGTACATGATTACATAACTCTTTTGGAAGACAGGGAATCAAAGGCTTTGTTGCCTTTTAGGCTTGACTCAAACTTGCCAAAAACCATGCCTGACAGACAGTTGATGGTCAAACGTTCAGAGAACAAAATTCCAGTTGGGTGGCCAGACAGTTGGCTGTTTATGTTCCTGTCTGGTCAGTGTCTCCTAGAGCAGTAATATGCTTGGTAGGTGGAGAAAAGAAGGGCCTGAAAAGCCCAGGGAAGTGAGCGGAAGCAGTTTCGAGTTCCTAATTTGTAAATATATTGGGCTTTTGGCATTCCTTGACGTGATTTTTGATGTTCGGAGTGAACGTGGTAGAACAGCCTTGATGAAGTTCTAATTGGAAATACTTGATTGGTGTGTCAGACGTGGATCTTAGGGCCTGACTGAGAGCTGATGGCTGCGATTTATCCACGTGACTAAAACAGTTTCCACCATGGCTTACTCCTTCTCAGGGCCCTGCCACAGCCCCGTCTCCCTCACTGTGTCACAGGTAAACCACATCCTGGTTCCAGAGCCCTGTGTGAACCGCTCCTCCTGCCTGCTCAGCCTTACAGTCTGCCATTTACAAAATGGTCCCTCCTTGGTTCAGCCAGGCTGATGTCTCTCTCCATTGTTCCTCTCATCTGTGGGCCCTTGGTGCTCCTAAAAATGTCCTGCGTGGTCATTGCTAACTGCCCAGCCAAACCCTGCTTTCTGGACTTGCTTCAGTGAAATCTCACCTACTGACCGACGCTTTGTCCCTACTAGCCATACAGTTTAGTTCTAAATCAGTATGTGATATTAATATGTTATGTACCTTGGTTTAGTTTTTACAGAAAGTCTGAACACTCTCTAAAAGAGACTCTTCTTGTACATCTTTTATATCCCCTGATCCTGTGATGGGTATTTGTTTCAGGTGAAAAAAAATGAAAGAAAAGAGGAAATCCAGAATGCTGATGGGACCAACTTTTGATTTGGGAACACTCAGTTACCAGGTCTGAGGATGTGGGGCACCTAAGTGTCACTGAGCCAGTGTTGATCAATTACCTAAGCAAGCTGTTGAGTAGGGCCACGTGTTGGGTAGTGTGTAGCCTGCCAGTTGAAATGATATTGAGCAGGCAGGGGTTGTGGATTTATAAACCTGCAGATTGTGTGAAAAATTAAAAGAACTAGAATTTTTCAACCTGGGAAGGAAGATGTTGAAATTTAAAACTTTAGTATAATTTCGTCCACACTTAGAGAAGGCTTTTACCAGTTCCTTCAACACAATGCCACACTTCTCCGATGACTAAATGAGAAGCTATGGGCTAAAAGGACTTAAGTTCAATAACACTGATTGAAATTGCTTGGAGGAACTTTTAAAAGGCTTCTAGAAGGGTGTGTGTGTGTGTGTGTGTGTGTGTGTGTGTGTGTTTAAAGAATAAAGTAACTTAAATATTCCTGGTATGGTTTCCAGTAGAGTGGAAGCTCTTGAGGGTAGGTCCACCAGGATTTTCTGCCATGTGTCCTTGGTACTCAGTGCTGGCCCAGAGGTGCTTGGTGAGGGTGGATGGCTGGTTGGTTAGCACAGCTGCGTGGTCTTGGAGATGGAGGGAGAGGAGATGTGTGGACTATTTGGCTCCTACAGTCCTGACTAGCCTTCCCTCTTTACATGGTTATGGTATGTTTTTGGCATGGCTGATCATGATTGAGTCTCCCTTAGTGGTGCTCTACTGGACCTAGACACTGCTTTTTGTTTTTGGTTTTTCATTAAGTTCCACAGGTGGTTCTGGTGTGCAAGCCAGGGTTGAAAACCACAGCTGTAGAGTGTTTGAAGGAAAACGATGGTTAACTTAAGCCGTTGGTTTATGTGTAAGTAAACAAAATTGGCATGTCCTTTTGTAGTATACATCATTTTTCCTGTTTTTCGGTTGGACCCATACTACTCAGTAATGAAAGGGGTTTTCTTTTCCCTACATCTTCAGCTGCTACTTTGGGCATCCTTTCACATTTAGCTCTTGGCAGCTAATAAGATTTAAGCTCTTTGGGCACATTTTTATTATACTTGGCAGAACGTGTTATTAAGGTGTTGATGTGATTTAAAAAATTCAGTAACGTAGTGTAAGAGCGTAGGTGGTCTCCAGCTCTAAACACTAGATTTAGAATCTTCCTGCTCAACTCCCCGCCCATCCCCGAGTTTTTCAGCCCTCCCTGCACTCACCGGAAGCACAGTTATTAGACTCTTGAGCTCAGAATCCAAGGAAGGAATGAATATAGTTAGGAAAATCGGGATCCGCTCAGTAGTTGCCCGTTGACCTCTCTGTTTAATTATATTCCTGGGCACTTGAAATTTCCATCCAGTTTTGCCCATTTTCAGGCTGCGTAATAAATCAAACTCTACTTTGTGCACAAGTAACATTTTAAAAGTTGTGTATTCTGGCATCTCTAGAAAGGTCAAGTTATTTACCTTTTATACCTCAGGGTGAAATAGCTAGGTGACTTATTTATGTCCTGACCTCTAAAAGCCGCAGGGAGCAAATGGGAGTTTTGAAAACGTGCCTGCGTTAGCGTGTGTGCACGCACAGGGGGGAGAGGAAAGCCGTTGTGGACTGTGTCCTGCATTCCAGAACAGAGAGGTGCCCTATGGGGAAGTTCAGGGGAACGGGAGGGCACAGGCAAGGCGAGCTTGGAGGAATTAGGAGGGAATTACCTGGATTGAAGTAGAGTGGGTCAAAAGATGACTTTAATTTGTTTTCTGAAACTTAAAAAAACATTTCTCTTCTAGCCTGTGGACTATTTTAGCAAGAGATAAAATATAGTGCAGCAGCGGAGAGCTCCAGCTCGGGCAGCACACCCACTGGGCTCAGTGCTGGCCGGCTCGTCCCGCTGTAGGACCTGGGGCAGGCTGCCCCTGAGCCTCAGCTACTCCTCTGTCAGTAGGGGCGATAATACCTCCCTCACAGAACTGTGCATCTCTAAATGAGATGAACTACGCAGTGTCGAAAATGGTACCTGGAACCATTTTAATCAGTAGGAAGCACTGAATAAATATTAGCTAATAGGAGAAGTAGGATGTCTGTGGATTATCTGGGAAGCAGCCATCACTGATAATAGAGTTTCTATTATATATTTTAAACCATTAAAAAAAAAACCCCATTGCAGTAGAGCAGAGACCCAACCAGGGCGGGTATTTAGTAGGCAGAAATGGAAAGAGTAGAAGTCAATTAATTTACCCAAGATCAGTGGACAGCTTTTTTTGGGGTACCATGACCAATTGAGGACAAATAAATATGTTTATGGCCTGCATCTCTTTTTCAGGCAAAACTTACTGAGACATTGAATTGTGTTAGCAAATGCTAATAACTGAATATGTAGAATATTCTAAATCCTGGAGGATACAGTGCTGTACAAGAGAGAAATAACCCTGGTCCTCAGCTATACACCTAGAGGAGAGATGATCAAATAACGTGTACTCAGCAGTAAACTAGACAGTTCTGGACTGTGACAGTTTAGGACAGAGACTGATGGGGGAGAGACCCAAGCTAACGGGGTGACATGGAAAGGTGATGTTTGAGTAGAGATGAAAAGGGTGAAGATGAGCCAGAGGTAGGAGAGATTTGGTGGGGCGTGGAGGGCTGTAGGTGGGGGGATGATTTGCATGTGCAAAGACTTGGCCAGGTAAGAAATGAAGGAAGACCAGCCTGACCGGGGTGCAGGGAGCAGGGTCAGAGGAAGGGCTGAGATGAGTGAGGTGTGAGTACAAGTAGGCCCAGGTCAGATGAGCTGGGCGTGAGGTCAGAAGCTACTGGGGGGTGACCTCACTCAATTTACATTTTAAGATAATCCCATGGGAAGAAAGATAATTTTAGTGCAGGTTGCCTGCTTTGACATTTTTTCTATTCAATAATGAAAACATCAGGGCTGGCTTTTCTGTTTTTGCTTTTAGCCATGGAACTGTTGGTATCTGGATGTATTTGAGAAACACAATGCCAAGGCTGCCTTCTGAATTTTTACCTTGAACTACACTGCAGCTGAACTGTGAAGGTTCCCTGGTAGCCCGTGGCCTTGATCACATCACACGGAGTCCGTTATCCTGTCAAGCAGAGCACACAGTAGGTTGCTCATCAAGCCAGAGGTCCACACAGTTTTGTCATATCAAGAGCAGAACTCTCATTCATTCGGTCAGGGCTGTGACAGATGACAACACTGTGACCCAGCCAGTATCTGGCATGCTGAGTGCTGACTAATCTATCTCCTTTTCCAATTACAGCATCCTTGCTGAGCCAAGAACAATCCAGAAACTCTGTGATCGGTGCTTGTAGATCTTCTAGGTTTGGGGGAGGAGTAACCCTGGACGACTACACTGTAAATTTCTGATATCAAATACTCACTTTCAGATCAGTTGGTTCTGAGGACAGGGACGGACTATTTAGAAGGCCATTTTAAAGTAATCGTAATTCATCAAACAGTGCTCGTTTTATATTGATATTGAGAAGGGAATGTAATGCTCTTGAAGCACTTGGCCTTCTCTCTGCCCGATCCACCCGCACGTATTGAAAGGCCCATCGCAGCAGTGAGGGGCTACATTCAGACACAAGCTTCGGTAGAGACGTCTAATGGGTCATAGATCTCTTAGGCGTCGCACTATTATTTTGTATCATAGCTGCAGACAGGTAAAATACAGGTACCTCACAGTTCCCTTTTTTGGGGGTGGGAGGGGTGCGGGGGAGTGTGCACGGCTTTGAAAGAGAGCCCGATTGTGGTGGCCAGTGCAGAGCCTGTGTGTGTGTATAAGTCTGCAAGTTTGGATCAGAGTGTCCTGACCAGTGCGACCCTCTTATCTGGCCCGAGGCTCACAGATAAGGGAACTGACCTCGAGGACCGCTGTCATCTTCTGAAGGCACAGAGCCTGAGGCCATAGAGCTGGTATAGGACTTGGCATTTCTGACACTGGGACCTGCGCCCTCTGACAAAGCATGAGGCTTAGTTAACTGTAAAGAAAATGGCCAGTAACAAATGTAATGAAGAAATAAATAATGTCCAATTGTTCCAAGTCACTGAGTTGAATCTTTTTATCTCCACGGTGAACCATTTTAAAACATTTGTTTCTAAAGGGGGAGGAAACAGAACTTATTAAAAAAAAATAAGAATGAGGCAACATAAAACTAGATTAAGGACAGGAATAAAATGTTTGTCTAGGATACTTTGAATGTTTATTTTCTAATCAAGCATTAAATTATGTCAGTGGGAGTGACATTAATGATCCTGGGTTTATAAATGTCATCCGTACTTAATTTAATTCAAATAATAGATGTATTAGTAAATCAACTTTTGTTCCATAATACTATTTAATCCTGTAGTTAGTTCCATAATTAATTTTTTTCCTAAGGGTGAAAAAGAAACATGGTGTCTCTTCAGATTAGTAAATAGCTTTATAACAACAATGTCCTGTTTTGTAAATATTCATAAATTCAATTTGTGCCATTTAGACTTAATGCTTTTTTCCAAGTCAAGCTCATGGGTTATATTCCCTTTTGGTTTGGCAAACTGCTGATTTCTTAATATGTGAAAGGTAGCTTATACAATAATTAGTGACAGGTGTGTAATGTAAAAGAGCTAAACTGTTCGGCCCCAACCTGAGCAGGCATTGTTGTGGTCCACTGTTGCTATGACAACTAACAATTTACATTTAACATTAATAGTTAACTTGTTACACCATGAGGACACACACTCACACAGTTATTGTATATTTGTTTTAAAAAATTACCCGATTAAGTGATGGTATATTATTAGCATGTCTTATCAACCTGGTTATTTCCACTGAGCAGCTTCTCGGTGCCTCCCTTTACACACTTTTTTTTTTTTGGGGGGGGGGTGGCAGTCAGGAACTGGAGAGGAAAGCATTGGCCAACTACTGTAGACAGGAAAGAAAGGGGGAATGTAATCCTATTTTGAAAAATTCTGCCCACACTCATTAGCTACTTGGTACTGGTACTTCCTGTTTCCAAAACTGATGTTCATGTAATCCTACCCTCCATCCTGAGATTGTTTATTGCCTTCAGCAGAATTCCTGGCATATTTGAGGCCCTGCCCCTTTAATTTGTGCCAGATCCCCAAGCCACAGCTAGCCCAGTCCATCTCGCACAGCTCTACCGCCTAGTCTCTTCCCTGCCTTCCTACCGTTGGTGGTAAAGCCCCTGTCAGGTAAGTAAGTTTAGCCCTAATGGTTGTTCCCGTGCTCTCTTGCTGCAGCCTCATCTATTACACATCTATCACTAATTATTATCTGAGCTACCTTTCACATGTTAAAGAGGCCCAGCCTTTATGGCTCTCTGCCTGTCCTCGTCTTGGCTTTGAGTCACTTCGTCCTGTCTTACAAACATTACACACTCGCCTCCCTTTCTTTCGTAAATACACTCCTGATAGGTGTTCTGTTACTCAGACCTTCAGTGCTGATTGATGAAAGCAGGTCAGGATCAGTGAAAGGTGTTCCTGGAGGAAGTGTGTTTGAGGGGCGGGGCAGTGGGAGGGTAGAAGAAAAAAGATAAAGCTTCTGACTCTGAACAAAAAGTAAAGAAGTTTCTGACTCTAAGCACATGAAGCCAGTTTACCTAAGATACTTCTGTGACCTGTGCCGGTGGTAGCTGTGTTACTGGATCATGGTGACAATGAGGCCTTCGGTTACCAGAAAGGGGAGTGGCCCCGAGCGGGTCTGCCTGGGGCTGGCCTGTGGTGTGTGGGTTCTTGACTTTGTGCAGGAAAGATTTCGCAACATGCATCCAGGTGATTTTGGGAGGACGTTTATTAAAGCTGGGGACGGTGAAACAAGGAAGGGCTTGGATAGGACAGAAGAAGCAACGGGAGAGAGACTAGGCCATGCTGCTTGGCTCTCCAGAAACAATGGGGAAGAAGTGGCCCAAGGTGAGGCTGCTGTCAGCTCACTGCAGAGTTAGAGAAAAGGGAGCCATGGGGACAGGTTCAGGGAGTTAGCCCAGGATGAGCTGTCACTGCCCACTGCTCCCCTTGTTGCAAGTCTCTTGGGGTCCCTTAGAGTTGAGGAGATGCACACCTGTTGCGGGGAATAAGAGAGGGCAGGGAAAGGCGCGGGGGTACTCCTGGGAGGGAGAGTGCTATGGATCCTTAGTTTTGAGGGTTTTAAAGGCCGGGAGTTTAGGGGAGGTCTCGGGGAAGGATCTCAATAGAATATCCATCAGCATTTCCAGGTGTGCTCTTTTGGGGTCCTGGTCTCTACGGATTGGTTGGCACCAAGGCAGGGGTCGTTAGTCATCACAGCTGGCCCCGGTGTCCCCTAACTAGTTTTGCTGCTTCTCTGGGCCTGGAACTGAAACACCGCTGAGGCCTAGATGTCGTCTCCAGGGAAGAAAAGTCAGGGAGCCTAAGCCACATGACCAGCAATAGGAAAGCTCAGGGGGTCTGAACTGTATGAACAGCAATATGTCAGGGGAAGAAAGGCCACTTCGGGGCCAAGGTCCAGCACCGGCTTTGCCTGTTGCCAGGCACCCGAGGCTTTCCGCCCTGCTGACCCGTATCTGGCTGTAAATTGCTCGGCCAGTTTGTTCAGCTATCTTTCTCAGTTTCCCATTTCCACTTGCCAAGGAATTTTTCTAGCTTCTTAACTGTTTGCTGCACTTACTACAGGCCAGAGGCATGCGTTAGTACATGGATTAAAGTTAACCCGTATAATAAAGCTGAGAGAGAAAGATAAGGAAACTCGGGCTCGGAAGGTAATATGATCCTCTGCAAGGGTTTTGAAGTGGGTCTGTTTGAATTGTGGCCTTCCCATTACTAATTGTATGAATCTGGGGAAGTTTCTTAGCCTCTCTGACCCTCAGAACTCAACATAGAGTGTTGAGAAATGGAAATGAGGTAATGGATGTAGGCATTTAGGACTGTGCCCAGGCCACAGCTTATATTTATTGAGTTACTATTTTGAGTGTTTTTTATTGTTGAACTAAGATCATACAGCCAGTACATGGCAGAGCTGGCTTTGGGTTTCTCCGGCTCTAAAGCCCAGGGTTGCCCCCCGTTCGGCACCGCCAACCCTGTTGCCCTGTCTTTTTCTCACCAGCCAGAAAAATAGATCAGTTCCCTAGTTTCTTACTGTTTCCTGTGTGGTGGGGATAAATGGCCTTGGACTCCTTTGGCTCCAGGTACCTGGACTGGAGAACTTTCTCTTATTCATTGTTTATTCTAGCTAAGTGTGTGGAATTTTGTTTTGCTTCTTAAAAAGTTATGCGAATGGAATTATTTTGATATTAAGAAACATATTATCTGAGTTACACTGTAATTTTTTTAAAAAGGCAAGTACCATTAAAGTTAGTTTTAAATAATGAGGTACTATAGCTGTCATTTTGCTTATGGGTTTAGAAACTATTGAAACTACTTTTAAAAAATATTTTAATTAGGCAAGGAAGTACTTTCTGGGTCATGTCTATTTCTCATGGTCCATCATAGCAGGGGAAAAGATTCACCCAAGAACAAATATAATTCTCTGATTTTTAACTGTTATTCTTTTCCTCTTCCACACATGACCAAAAGGATTTGAGGTCATTCTGTAATGATTGGTGTAGGGATGTTTCAGAGATCTGGCAGAAGAGAAGATGGTGGCTGTACTATCATTACTACTAGCCCAAATAAAAATTTACAAAGGTCATGGTTCTTAAGTGCTTCCCATTTGAAGGGATGACGACAAGTGGCATTCGGCAGCTCATCCAACTTGCATATCTGCTGGAAGTCTTCAGGTGCCTTCCCTAGTCTTCGGAGTGCTGCCGAAGCGTAGTGGCACGTTTAAATAAATGAATGAGGGCAGGTTGTTCAAGCTGCATCCATTAGCAGGTCGTGAAATCAATTTAGTGGGTCACAACAAGCATTACAAAAAAGAGAAACAATGGAAATGCCAAGGTGTACAGCATGTAGTAAAGGCTATGTATTGCTTCTGGAAAATTCATTTCAGCTAATTTTAGTGTGGGTGTGTATTGGGTCACTGTGCGTAAAGAGGATTACAGACAGCAAAGTTTGAAAACCATTGATCTGAGGAATTTTAGGAAGTTTATCCATCTTAGAGTAAGTCCCTGCATTGAAGTGAAGTGCTTATAATTGAGTCTGTAGCTTTGGTTTTTGTGTATTTTCATCAGATATAATGAAATTTAGGAATGGTCACAGAGAATTTTCTCTTTTTTGTATGTAACTCATCACTTCATTTTTTGGTATTTTTTTCCATTACCATGGTAGTCTCCTTACACCTCCCTTTGCCTAACAGTCACCACACTGTTGTCCACGTCCATGAGTTTTCCCTTTTTCCTCAGTCCTTCCACCCCCAACCTCCACCCCCCATAGCTGTCATCTGTTCTCCATCTATGAGTCTGTCTCTGTTTTGCCTGTTAGTTCAGTTTGTTCATTAGATTCCACATATGAGTGAAATCATATGATATTTGTCTTTCGGTAACATTTTTCTTCAGAGCTAATATAGTTTATAAATGGAAAATAAGTTTTATGGCTTCAATTCTGAAGATTGATAGATGAAATTAGGAAAGTAAAGTTGTTAGTGTTCTTCCCAAGTAACATGTCACATGCACCACTGTGTTTGTAGATTTCATACTATAAACTGAATTTTAAAATCTTAGATAAATTTTACTCCAAAATACTTGGACTCTTATTCAGTTTAATATTTGTAGGATTACAGACTGAAGAGTAGACAGTTTTTTTTTTCCAGATTTTGTCTTTTAACTCTGAATTGCTTTTAAAAACTTTAAAAAGAATTATCTCTTTTTTTATGACCTTTTGACTGCATTTTACTTTGAATCCTTAATTTAATTAGGTAAAATTATCCTATCTTCATTAAGCTTTTTGGATTAGGGTGTCGTTTTGTTGTTTTTTGGGTTTTTTTTTTGTTTTTTTGCATAACGGAAATTAGCTATCATAATATATCTGTAGTTTCTTGTTAAGGAATTATTTTATAATTGTTCTTCTGGAATTGATTAATGCTTTCCTTTATAATGAGCTATAAGTAGAGGACAAGCTTTCATTAGGAATGTGTTGACATGCCATTTGTTCTTGCCCTTTTTATTTAATTAAGTTAACCAGTAACTCCTTTCTGTGTGGATTTTAAAACAGATACTATTGAAATAAAGTCCTGGACTTTTTGAAACAAATTATGAGAGAAGTCAGCACTGATGGGAAGACTCTGAAGCTGAGTTCTTGAGTAACAGGGAACCTCTTGCAACAGGAGAAATGAAAATATTTCAAACTTGGGTAACTTCAGGGAGAGAAGCAGAGTTCTTCATTTCATGTGGAACTGGTGTCTTGCAGAGCATTTACTGGTTGCCAGCCTATTCTGTTCTTTTACTCAGTCAGTATTACTGCTGTGGGATTTAAGTAGCTTGATGATGTGTCAAGACTGTAGGAAAACATTATCTAACTGTAGTATTATTAAGCAGTAACAGGTTTGATTGAAATGCCCAAGTGAGTAACCTGATGGAGGATGTGTTGGTACTTGGGGCAAAGGTCTAATCGTTGGTACCGAGAACGTGGGGACTATAGACACAGTGGGGCAGGTCGTTTAAGTTCTATATATTTGCCTGGGGAGGAGGAAAGAGTGATTGTTAAGGCTTTATTTTGAGAGAGAGAATTTACTTGAAGATGGAAGCTACAAAGTAAACGTGAGACAATAATCATAAACTCAGTTTATAGTAAGTATTGCAGTAGTCATAAATTGCTCTTGAAAGAATCCTATTTGAATGAAGTCCAATGAAATCACTCAACTTCTATAGAACCTGGATTCTGACTGAGGTATCTATCCTTCATCACTACAGTTAAGTGATCATTTCTCTCAGGCCACTATTTACTCGAGATCAGGCCTCCATTGACTCCAGAAGTACATGAATTTCTGAAATCGTGACTATTTTTTAAACAGTGAGGCTTCTTGCCATTTTAGTAAGGAAAAAGGCTGCCCTGCTTTTCAGACATTGTGGCATCTGATGTCTGCTTGTCTCAGTGCAGGCTGCGTGTTTTTAAGCATTCATTTGCTCTGTGTTCCTCGTCCGGGTTGCTGTCGCTTCCCCCCATTCTCATTCCCCTCTGCCTGTTTCTGCATATACAGAGAGCCAAGGCTTTGGTGTAGCCCCACGGGGTGAGCAAATCCAGTTTCTGGATCGAGCCTGCCTATGGGATGAGGGTGACTAAAATAACTTCTTGGGATAAGCAGACAGTCTCAAGGAGCTGTGGGTGCCTTGCTTTTATTTTTCTATGACTGCGAGACAGCCTGTGGGAAAATGGTACGGCCTGGCATCTTAGAATGACAAGCCTCCGGAGGGAGTTGAATTAATGTGCAGAGCCGTCAGTACAGTTCACTCCCTCTTCCGGGGCCCACACCTACTACAAATGTGTTTACATTTGAACTTTTGCCCAAATCCCCTTAGTTTAAAAAGGGAGGTTTTGTGGAGATGGAAAAGCTAAGGCAGGAAGAGTTTCCATTAGAAGTCTCCTGTCTTTTTGCTTATTGACACTTTCATAATGGATACTGTAAGGACTAAACATTTCTAAGAAATTATCATTGCCGTAGTTCCCCTTTCAGACTTGGTGCTGAGTAGATCACCCAGGGGGGCCCCATGGGCCCTGTCAGGAGGTCTCAGTGCCTTTGCAGACAGCTGAACTGAATATGTGTCTTAGTCTGTGAGGCTGCCATAACAAAATACTATAGACTGGGTGGCTTAACTGATGGACATTTATTTCTCCCAATTTTGGAGTCTGGGAGGTCCAATGTCAAGGTGCTGGCCTATTTAGTTCCTGGTGAGGACTCTCTTCTTGGCTTGCAGATGGCAGCCTTCTCATTGTGTCGCCAAAGGGCAGAGAGAGAGAGAGCGTGAACTTCGATGTCTTTCCCTCTTGAGGACAGTAATCTCATCATGAAGCCCCACCCTTTTGGCCTCATCTAGTCCTATTCACCTCACAAATGACTTACTCCCAGTACAGTTACGTGGGGGAATAGGGCTTCAACATAAGAAGGGGGGGGGGCACATTGAACCCTTAACAGTCTGTGTGTGGCAGCGTGATTGTCTGCTCAACAGCCACGCTGTCTGCCCTTCACTGTGTCGTTCCCATTTTCTTAGCTTCCTTTGTAGCTGTGGTCACATGGCACAGCTCTGGCCAATGACATGGGAGAAGCCACCCAAAGGCTTCCCTCCCAGATAGAGAGGCCTGTGAGGGGAGGCTTCCCCAGTCTGCCTTTCCTCTGGGAGCTGCGCAGGACTGCTGAGGCAGAGCCGGACGATGACAAGAGCCCTGGGTCCTGATGTCACCCAGGGTCCTGATGTTACCCATGAGCTCTGGAACAGCCTCGGACAACCCAGCGCCGGCCTCTGGTGAGGCGGAAGCGAGCGCCTGTGCTTTCAGCAGCTGTTAGTCTGGTGTGGTTACACGTGCCGCAGGGCATCATCAGGGATGCCGTCTACGAGGGAAAGCCTTTCTCCTTGGACGTGGGAGGTGCTACAGTCTTGATGTCAGAGACATCCCCCTCAGTGTGTACACCTCACACTGTGTTTGTTGTATGTGCTTGTCCTCACTGGATTCGGCCTGTGGACATTAGGGACCATGTCTCAGTCCTCCCTCTATCTTTAGGGCCCAACCCACAGCTCACATTGTACGTAGGAGGGACACAGCGATTGTCTGAGTACACGAATGGGCACTCTTGGTTCTGATCTTGCTGACAGCTCTTGGTTTAATATCTCTAGTTTGGTTTTGGTGTCCTCCATAACAAGATTCCCACTCTTGTTGGTCACAGAGAGCCCACGAGGTACCCTGAAGAGAGGTAAGATGGAAAACAGACTTTAATTAAAAGTACCTGGGCTATGTAAATAGCTGCTCTCTGGGGTTTAGTTAGAGCCAGACAGCCCTCCCAAGACCCAGACAGAGACATGCCCTATTTTCATTGTGAAAGCAGAAATCAAATACCAGTCAATTTATATTCTTATAACTATGATGCATTTTAGCCATTTTGAAAAACACATAACCATTTAGAAAAACGTAACCATTGTTTCTGGCATGAAAGTCTCCCTTTTTCCTTGAGTGAAAAATGAAGTTCTCCAGACAAATTCTAACAGAGTGAAATAGTGATTGGGGGACAAAGCATGTCTTTTCATAGAATAATCTGTTTGACCCATCATATGGCTGAAATTTGAGAAATAGCATATTTGAGATAAAAAATTCTAAAATGGTAGTGTTACTGGCTATTGCCCAGAGAAATGATAAGTCAGGTTAGGTTTGTGGGCCTTTTATTTCAGGTTCTTTCTCTTCTACCACAATTACTGGTAACTTATTAAAAACAAAAGTGTGTTGAATTTCATCAGTCAGCAACCACCACGACCACACATGTAGTCATACCAAAGTTTGGTTCATTTAGTTTGCTGCAGTAGGTGGATAGACCAGAGGATTGTTGGTTTTTGGGTTTTTTTTGAGTGGCAGAATTGGATTGGTGCTTGTACTGGGCGATTTGAAGGTGGAATTAGGGATGTGGGACTAGATATGGTTGGGATATGGTCAGGAAACGGGCACAATTCAGTGATCAGGTACCTGAACAATATTTTATCTAGGTGGCGGGAGATGAATGCGGGGTTAGAGTTGTCACTTAGTAAAGAATTAGCAATTACACATGTTAGTGAGATAAGGGAGATGTGTAGTCATTCTGTAATGGTGGCGTGGGACCATTCTGAGCATTCTTCATGTTCTCATGGCAATGTCGGGGTCAGTAAGTCAGGCTTGTCTTTTCCAGTTGTCAGTAGGGCTGATTATTACTTTTCTAATAGTTTGTTATTCAGTTATATCCTGAGTGCTGATGTTTGAGGAAGAGTAGCTTTTAATGAAGGAAGGACGAGATGTAAATGGAGAATCTAAAAGAGGATGTCTGAAGTTACTGCATCTAAGTAGTGACTTTATTTTTTAACATTGTAGTTGTTCAGTGTTAATATCTCAGGCTAAAAAAAAAAGACAAATGAGTAGTTTTCTCTTACCTGAGAGACCTATTTTATTGTTTGGTTTTGTTTTTAATCATCACAATGACTCTGTACCCTTCTAGAATTTGGCAGGATATAAAAGCAGCTAGAACTATGGTGCTGTTATTAAAGTATAGTTACAGTTTAAACATATTATCGTCTCCAAAGATACCATCCAGTTATTGATCAGGAGATAATGTTAATGGTGGTGTTAATGATAGTGCCAAAAACACTTCTCCCGGAATCAGTAGAAAATGTAGAAAAATCAATATAGAAAATTCAATATAAGAGTCAGAAATACGAGAGGCAGTGTGGTGTAGTGGAGTGGGAACCACACTCAGATGTTGGCTGTGGTCCAGGCTTTGCTACCCCCTCTGTGAGCTCAGAGAAGCCATCCGTAATAATGGCCTCAGTTTCCTCATCTGTAATAATGAGGAAGTTGAACAAATGGTCTCTGTGTTTCTTCCAAAGTTTCTGTCATTAAGTTCTTTTGAAGACAGTCTCCTCTTTTGAAAATATTTGTTTGGTTGCTCAGTTGGGCCAGGTCATAATTTTTATGGAATTATTATTTAACTCTTGAAGACAGGAATGTGTGAGGGCTTTGAAAGCTAGTCCAGCTGGAAATTTTTTTCTAACCGGTGTAGTTTCCTTCCTCTCAGGGGTGACAAGGCCCAAATCAGACATCTTCCCAGTCCGTCCATCCCCTTTGTCGTTTCCTGAAATGAATGACTGAGGTGTTTCCTACTTAGAAAATAACATACAATAAAAATGCTAAGCAAGGCCTTTTTATTCAGGAATTTTCAGTTTGGGAATAAAGTCTGGTAGCATTTGTTAGCAAATTTGAATTTTGTGAATGTGAAAAAGCACAATATAAAAATTTAAATATTAATATTATGTATAAATTTTGAAATGATTTAGAAACTAAAAAAAAAAAGAAATTGCTCAGAATTTCTTTGAAAATTCTGAGCAATTTCTTTGAAACTGCATAATTTCAAAGACGGTGGGCCACATGATTTGTAGAGAGTGTTTATGGGATTGCCACATGGCAGCCTCGCTTTAGCTGGCAGTAGAAGGCCCACTGTCTTTAGTGGGTATCATGCTCTCCATGTTCTCAGTCACTGGTAGGCATTAAGGTTTCTGCTAATGTGGGCTGGTGTTTAATGTGCACGTAAATCTAGACATGTTTTTATAGCCTTCAAAGATGTCAAACAGGTACTCACCAAGAGGACTGTCAACGTGATGGAGCCAAATACTCCCTGCCCCCAATCAATAACTTTGTAACAGCAGTGCTAAAACACTATGAAGAAGACAAAACGATAGGTGGGATGGATCATGCTGTCAGTGTAGGGGAAAGAACACAGAGCACACTTCCAAATCCTATATGAGTTAAGCTTGAGAAGCACTAGAGCAAAGTGGGTAAGAGTGTAGACTCTGGAGCTAGCTGACTGATGCTGCTTTGTAGCCTTGGCTGAGTTACTTAGCTTTTCTGGGCCTCGGTTTCCCCATCTGTAGAATGGGTTGAATTTTATATCTGCCTCAAAGCTTGTGTGGCATGCTTAGTAAGCATGAAAACACAGATGGCTGGCCCAGCCCCAGTGATTCTGATTCAGTAGCTCTCGGGTCCAGCATTTGCATTTATAAGTTCCTTGGCTGTGCTGACACGGCCGGTCTTTGGACTGCACTTTGAATAGCTTCTGTACACACCGATGCACTTACTAGGAAATCAAGGTCATGCTGTTTGGGAACCTGATATTTTCTCCCAGTTGATACATTGCAATTATTTTCTCTTTCATTGCTTATTTTAAAAATATGATTTTTAAGCTGCATTGTATTCCATTATTAGGTAGTTAATGGTTTCCTTTTATTCTCACTATCATAGATACATTTTGAGTATGTCTCTGATTATCTCATTGGAGTAAATTCCTAGAAGTAGAACTACCAGATTCAAGGTGTGCACATTAAAGCCTTTTGTCACATACTACCAGCAAATTCTTCAGAAAGGCAAAAATGTATCTTTTTACGAGTAGCCTGTGAGAGGAAACACTGATTTTCTAAATGTAAGGGAATGAGGAGAAAACAACTCGTTAACTTTATGAAACTCAGATATGTGGGCTCTGGTGGGAGTAGGCGAGAAGACTGTAGAATTACAGAGAAGACAAAGATGAATCAAGAGAGAGGAGGGAGGAGCAACAGGGACTGCTTTGTGGCTTCATTTCAGGGCAGGCTGAGGACTCAGACTTGAATGAATTGAAATGTGGTGTAATACAGTGGTCCCCAGCCTATTTGGCCCCCAGGACCGGTTTCGTGGAAGACAGTTTTTCCAGGGGGTGTGGGGGGACAAGGGGCAGAGCTCAGGTGGTAATGCGAGCAAAGCTTCCCCGGCGGGCCCGCGGCTCACCCCCTGCTGTGCAGCCTGGTTCCTTCCTGACGGGCCACAGACTGGTACAGGTCCATGGCCCAGGGGTTGGGGACCCCTGGGGTAATATATGGACTTGATATAGATGATTTTATTCAAAGAAGACTACATGGTGCTTCATTTTCATTTATCAGCTATGGTGTATGTGTGATTCGTGACTGCGATAGCCAGAAACCCCCTGGATTTGGAGTTTTGGTTTAATAAAGTCTAGGCCATGCTCTGTCCTGTGGGGACGTTTTTAGCCCTGGGCCAGACAGTGGAGACTCTTCTGAAGGAACTTGGCGTGAGAGTGGCTGCACCTGGGGAGACCCAGCTCGCTAGGAGAAAACATGCTCAGCGCAGGTGTCATGCGGGGAAAGGAGTCTGTGACTCATGGGGACGGGCGGGTAGGCGTGGGGACCAAGGCGGGGTATCTGGGCTGCGAGAGGCGTGGCCCCTCACAGCCATCTGGCCCTAATCGTGGGGCTGAAGCTCTGTAGCCCTTGGCCCTTAAGCCCCCAAAGTGGAGACGACAGATAAAACAGATTCTTCTGTATTATCAGAATGTTAGACCTCGTAGGGTCACCTGGTTTAGCCTTCTCTTTTTACAGGTATGGAAGTAAATAATTCATTATTTTCAGTTAAACGTTTTTAAAGTCAGTCAGCCTTGCAGCAGAATTGGCGGGTTTTACTTTCCTTGTTTTGGGAGAACTGAGCTTTTGAGAATTGAAGTGTTTGAATGGAGGGTAGTGAAGAAGACAGCAGGGATGACTGTGGTCCTGTTGTTGCACCTGGGGACACTGACTTGACTTAAAGTAAAACCTGAACTACCCCCAAGTCACAGGAACTTCACTGTGCCTTCCTTTAGGTGTTCATATTCCTGCACGGTCCAGAAACTTCAAAGTAGTTTTGGACATAGGATAGCTCTCTTCTTGTGCCAGTGCCATATTTTCTGGAATTTATAAACATTAGTTTTCTTAGTGCAATTATTTAAAAAATGGCTTCTTTTCTTTTCAGTAAACACACATACACACACACAGACACACACCCCTGCATGTGTCCTGGCCAGGTTGCTCAGTTGGTTGGAGTGTTGCTCCATAGACCAAAAGGTTGCAGGTTCGATTCCTGGCCAGGGCATACACCTAGGTTGCAGGTTCAATCCTCGGTCAGAGCATGTACAGGAGGCAACCAGTTAATGTTTCTTTCTCACATTGATGTTTTTCTCTCTCTCCTCCTCTCTTTCTCTTCCTTCCTTCATCTCTCTCTAAAATCAATAAACATATCCTCAGTGAGGATTTTAAAAATTTATAAATTAAAAAAACATGTGATCAATATTTCTTTTAAAAAACAACAGCTGCTCTGAACACAAACTGTGCCTTCTATCACTGGTGACATGTTAGAGCAGAGAACATTCTTCATTGGGAAAAGTAAGGGTTCTTGGGCTTCAGATTTCACTAAGCTGTTTAATGTAGGTGACAGAGAACCTCTGAATCGCTTAATGGTCATCTATCAAATGTCATTTGATAAACGTATCAGTTAAGGCAATTTTAAGGCCAATGAGTTTAAGGCAATCAATTATTGAAGAAATCTGTTAATTGGACAGCACTTCAATTGCTTAGAGGTTTGTGCAGATTAATGGGCTGCATATTAATGAAGTGCTAATTACTTCCTGGGAATATTTGTGCAAGCCAGTGTACTCATATTTATTTCACATCAGACAGCAACCTGAATTATCTTTCTGTGGCAAAAGACTCATTGCTCATACATAGCAAATAATGTTATGGACTTTTGGGGAGGGTTTTATTGTGTCATCGTATTCAAGTGGGAACCTAATCAGCTAGTTTAGAAAAATAGGTTGGGTTCTCTGTTCTGATCTGTTATCAAGAGAAGCAGCCACTTATTTAACGCATTTTGAGCCTCTTCAAGGTCAAATTAGGACAATTTGTTCAAAGCTTGAGTTTACTTCCTCTCCCCACCCCTGATTTTGGCCCCTTCTGTAAATCTGAACTCCACCCTCCGCTTGACCTGCGTGCCAGCAGGTCAGGTTCAGTTGAGCAGTAATAAGTGGAAAGCACACTGAGGTGTTTCTGGGGATGAGAAGTGAGGCCTTCCCCTTGTGAGTTTAATGTGAGGGTTAAGAAAACTTCCAGTTTTAATGGAAGCAGATGAAAGTATCCTATAAGAAGTGTCCTGGGGGGGATAGGAGGAAGGGAAACCTCAACCTCGAGAGGAATCAGGAAAGGTTTCCTGGAATGAGTTACTTCATTTGGATGCTCTGATCCTTCTGTGTTTGTCCCCTTCATTCAGTACAGTTTTGTAGAGTGTCTGTGGCGCGACACCAGGATGGTGCTGGGAACATGACAAGGAGTAAAGCCAGATATGTTGCCGGCCCCTCTGATCTCAGCCAAAGGCACAAGGAGTCTGTGGCCCCAGCTTTCTACCAGTTCTGCATCAGCTAGTCACTGTGTGGCTACTGTGTGGCTTAGGTATGAGGCATATGCGAGAGCCGTGGGGAGTGATTTCAGTCAGTCAGAGATCTCTTCCCTTCTGAAGGGGCACCCTTGAAGGGAGACAGCATGGAGACACAGGAAAAATTGTCTCATGTTAAGTGTCAAATGTGAGGGGGGAGGGGGATCAAGTAAAATTATACTCAGTTGTCCAGACGAGCAGGAGGTAGCTCTTGAGGAGCGACCATGCGAAGATTCATGGGGAAGTAAACTTCACACACACTGTAGAAATCACTCACCTAGTGGAAGGGCCAAGAGCGTGTGGGGCCCCCCAAGGCAAGACAGAGAGGAGTGTAGGGCTAGGGACCTGTTCCTGGAGGATTGTTGGAAGCAAGAGATTGAAAGGGAAGAGGATACTTGGGCAGACAGGCGGGGGGAGAGCCAGGAGAGGGTTGTCCAAGGGCTGGCTTCCAACTCGAGGAGACTGACAGTGGCCTCAAATTCCAGGAGAGGCTGAGGAGAGTGGGCCCTAAGAAGCCCGGAGCCCTATGAGCCCTGAGGAAAACCCCTGAATGTGGACTATTATGTGGGTAGGCACACCCCACTCAGGTAGTGAATGTTTGTTGCACGGAATTTGTTTTCTGTCATGTTTTGGTTAATGATCCAGCAGTGACTTTTTGTCTTTGGCCGCCTCACAGATCATAGCCCTTGTGGACAGACCTGGGGGGCCAGCACACAGGACATTTTATCTATAGGAACATCTGCCCAGTGGATAGCAAGCAGTTGGTAAGGAGAATATGTGCAAAGGCCACTACGGGTTGAAATAAATATCTCTAGTACTTGGCCCAACCATTTTCTGAGGAACAAGCCCAAATGTTTGTATTTGGTTAGGAAACCATTTTGTGCTTTTGTGCTTCAGCGAGGACTGAGCAGGCTGGGACGCACAAAACTGAGAAAGTGAGCGGGCCTGACACGCTCTGTGGTGTAGGCCGCCTCTGTCCAGTTGTGCATGTGTTGTCCTCACTGTGGTGATGCCATACACCTGGTCACCCCTCTCCTTTCCGATGGGGGCTGCTGTTGGCCAAGGCTGAGGGCATTTCTCCTTCCCATCATGCACTACTCAGAGAATTAGGGTCCTAGAATCTGCCCTGGAGGTGGAAGGCATCTGAGTGAAAAAAACCACCAAGCACCAGCCTGCTAGGACGGGGTGCTATTATTATACTATTATTATTGTTGGCTAAGAGCGCTATGGGCTTTTATTTACCTCTTTAACCATTTTCACTTTCACCCCCAACCCAGCAACTAAGTGAATTTTTGTTTTATATTAATTTTGTTCTACTTAGAGGCTTCTTTTTTTCTCACACCCCCAGTGTGTTTTTGTTTTCCTTTTCTCTTTATATTTTACCTTCACACTTTTCCAGGTTAGCCGAATATCCAACTTTATAGCAGAACCAGGTTATTCAAGAACTGCTTTTCCTTTTATTTTTTTAACTTCTACTTTGGTTTTGAACATGGTATCACTGGGCAGTATTGAAAGCTCTTCTTTTTAGCAAAGCGTCGGACTTGGAGGGAATAAGAGACAGAAGGACTTTACCTGCTAGATTGATTTGCTGGTTTCCGTGGAGAGCAGCCCATCCTTTGTCGGGCAGATTTTCCTTTGTTGACTGTCAGCATCACTTTCTTCTGATCGGGCACCACCAGGATCTCCTGTGCTCAACTCAGGAGTAAGTGCTCTCTGAGACCTACCCCCGTTGTTTACTTTCTGGATATCCCTTGTATGTATTTGAGTGATTTTTTTGTTAGATGTGAGCGTAAATGGACTGTTAATAGTACAGAAGCTCACTTTGAAATGTACAGGAGCCGTGAGCTTTGTGAATGGTTCCTGTATTAAAAAAGAATGAAAGGCAGACATTTAAAATATTGCAGTGCTTTTTAAGGACATTTTATGGTATCTATCCTCCACCCATCGCTTACATACCCATTCTTTTTCCAAAACCTTGAATTAAACGTTATGCAAAACAAGCCTCTAAAATGATCTTACCTGCTTTCGGTTTTGGCTCTTTGATAGCATTGTTATGCACCAATGAGTCCTTAGTTCAGATTTCAGGAGGGACATGGGAGGTTAAGTCAATTGTGAACATTGATAAGATTTACTTGATGTTGAAGAATTAAACTCTTTATATTGGGCTAACCTAGAAGAGACATTGTGTTTTTGTATATACCTCATTTATATAATTGCTCTGTGCTCAGAATAGTTATTTACAACAGATTACTGAGAAACGAGAACTAATGACCATTGAGTTGCACAGATAAGAAGACCAAGCAGAGAGATTGGGATATCATCAGGAATTTCAAGGCCTTGGAGGGCCCAGGCTGCAAGCCTTTGGCCTTGCCCATGAGGGGTTTCCTTTTCTCCTGCTCCACTTCCTCCCTCCCTGTTCTTCTCTGTCACTCATCAAAGTCCAAATTGGAAACATCAGCAGAGACCAAGATGGGTTTATTCTTATTAAACTTGGTCTAAGCCAGCATGCTTGTCGTGTCTGGCCAGCTATTTTCACTTAGACAGGACATTAACTAATGGAGAGTTAGATTAATGAATTGATTTGTTGGGACTATTTAACTGTCCAGTTTATTGAGCATCTGCCACGTGGGCAGGTACTGTGTTTGGTGAATGTTTTCCATTAAGTGTTCTGTAATGCCTGCAACAACTCTGCAAATGTAGGTATGCCGACTATGATTTACAGTTGAGGAAATAAAGACTCAGGATAGTAATTTGTACAAAATCAGATAGCTGGTGAGTGACATAACCAGTATTCTAATTCAGGATAGGTGGTCTTCAAAGCTGGTGCTCTTTTCCATTATACTGTATTATTTCTCATGAATAGGGTTTAAAGTGGATGAAATAACAAAATTGTAATAAACTAGCAAGAACCAAATGACCTCTAGATAGTAATTTTAATAGCTATTAGTATGTACTATATTTATTGAGTTATACTATATATACAGAGAAGCACAGAAGTCAATGAAATGTACTGATTGGTGATTTTTCCAAGTGAACAGACCTGTGTAACCAGAATTTGTACCTGGAAACAATATAACCAGCACCCCAGAGGCCCCCTTTATCCTCTTCCACTTTATACCCACTCCCAAGACAGCCCTTGTTGTGCTAATGCCAAAGGTTGGTTGTTGCCTCTTTTTGAACATTATATACGTGGGTTCATCCAGCAGAGATCCTTTTGTGTCTGGCTTCTTTTGCTCAATGTAACACTTGCAAGATTCAGCCATGCTGTTGCTTGTAGCTGGTGTCTGTTTATTCTCATTGCTGTGTAGTATTCCAGCGTATCCTGCTGATAATGGACATTTGTATTGCTTCCAGTTTGGGGCTGTTATGAATAGCACTGCTGTGAACATTCTTATATAAATATTTAGGTTTTAAGGAAAATGTGTCTTTCCTGACTTTTAGCCCCACTTTAATGTGCTCTTCTATAAGGTGTTTTTTTGTTTGAGACCATAAAGCTGTGACAGAAGGCTTCTACAATCTTTTGGAGACAGAGAGAAAATCATTCTGTTACAATGAAACCCAGTTCTTCTCCTTCATTATTCCAGTCCAGAGAGTGGAATGCTTAAAGAGCATCCTTTTGGAATCAGAGCCAAGCAACAGTCCTGGTTTTATTGTTATTTATTGCCAGTGACAGCACTAATAACAGGTGACAGCCACTAAAGGTTTACTATTCCCAGGCATTGCTTTCAGTATGCATTTCTCATTTGCTCTTCCTAACAACCCTGTTAGGTCATCTGCTGTTCTTTTTTTTTAAACTGGTGAGGAAATGTGCTCAAAGGCACACACGCACAGTAAATGAGGAAGCTGGAAGGTAGACTTTGTCAGTGTGATCTGGAACCCATGACCTTGAAGCTCTCTGAGCACCCTTTGTAAACTATCATGTATAATAGCCCCTACCTCACAGGGCTGTCGTGAGGATTAGATGATGCGGAGAGGCTTGCGTACAATATCGAGGGCAGACACACAATGACTCCACAATGGACTCCTGTTGTGGCGTATTTCCTGTGCTTTCCATGGGTACCTTTACGTACGCACTCACTGTGCGTGCTGGGAGGCCATGGTGAGATGGCATCGCTCTGCACCTGGCTGCCAGGAGAGGGGCACCAAGTTATTTGTGGAGCCATCGCCACCTACTGGTGTCACTTCACCCAGACCAGCTTATCTTGGCTATTGGCACTATGCTGTCTTCCTGAAGTTTTTTGCCTCCTCTCCCACTTTCTAAATATAAAATACATGCTTTTCTTTTTTTTTTTTTTTTGTAAAAATACATTTTGGGGGGAATGAGAAAACAAGTTTGATATTTTCCCAAGAGTTTCACTATTTGGCATTCTTACAGCAGCATATTTGCAGCCACTTTACTGAGAGTTTGGAGCTCCGGAAGCAGTGGAGCAGGACAGAGTGAAGAGTCACGTTTCTGTAGTTGTGTAGATTGCTCTGTTTGGGCGCCATTTGTAAGCCTTTCTTTAGGTTTGTGGCCCTGAAGTTCTCCTGGGCACTTGTCCAATGTGTGTGGGTATCATATGGTGTCACTGTCTCCTGATCCAAGACGGAATTTTAGGTTTACCTCAGGGTCCGGCAAGTCAGGAGTCTGTCAGTAAAAGGCTTTGTTGTTTGGGAGAAATTCCTGCCTTAATTCACTTCTCACCGCCGTCCTCCCTTCCGGGAACCAAGGGTGCTGAGGCAAATGGCTGGGGATCCTGGGAGAGCCTTTCCCCTTTCAGGCTGACCCAGGCCTAGAGAATTTGCTGGCCTACCATCAAAAGTGACTTGGATCTCTCAGACGGGGTCAGAGGATTGCTAGAATCATTTCGAGACAGCCTGGGAAACAAACTGCCTTGAAGAATGTCTTAGAATTTTAACTTTCCAGAAGTAGCTTTAGCAATTCAGAAGTTTAATTGTCTAGCTTTGATTGGTTTTCGTACACCTGTAACTGTATACATTGCCATGCTTCAGGAATTGTTTTCAAAAGGATTCAACTATTAGTACTTCCAGGCACAATTAGATTTTAAGTATTTAGGTAAACATGGACTTTCACATAACCTCTAAGCTCTGATGTTTAAATCTCATAGGATGAAGTTTTAATTTTACCTTTTTGATATAGAAATATGCAGATCAACAACTGGAGCCAAAATAGTATGACAGAAAGCCCAGATGCAATAAATGTTCATTTTATTAGCCTACTTGTGAAATTGTTCTGTGGTAAATGTTTATTAACGTCTGGAAAGCAATCAACACACAATACCCAGGATATGCATAGCGCCGGGCCCGGAGTGAAGCTCTGGAAGGGAAAGAAATGAAGAGCAAGAACCCAAACCCATCTTTAAGGACAGGATTTCTTTACCTTCTGGGAGAGTGGAATTTAGTAATGACGTCATATTTGATTCACAAAACTTAAAGGCAGAATTCTGTCAGGTGGCATTTTTCATGCATGTTGTTAGTATCTGGCTAAAATGCAATTCTGTGTCATTATTCAACTGTTTAAAATCTTCCAGCGAGTCCCCTCCACCTCAGGACAGGCCCTCACCGTCAAGCCTGTCTGTTTTGTTGCTATGCCCTGAGAGTCTACTTAAAGCCATTCAGAACTCCGCGTAGCACTTTGAGGGTGTGAGAGACCTTTTTACACTTTCCAGAAGATTCTCAATGTGTAGCACAAATGGGCCTAGAACCATTGACTCTTTCTAGTGAGAAGGCCTGTGGGTCATTTAGTTGAACTCTTTTACGTTTTTGAAGAAACCAAAGCTTGGAAAGTTGGAGTTTTACATACAAGGTTTCCGAGGGGATGGGATGGCATTGGTCACCTAGTCTGGCTAACAGTAGCTTCCACAGATGGGGCTGTCACAGACGGGCCGGGGACTATGCAGCGTGCTCACCCGCATGTCAGCCAGCCCGCCCTCACAACCCACTCATTTCAGCCCGCGGGGAGAACTGAGGAGTTAGGTCAGGGGAGTTAGGAAGCTCTGTCCAAGATCTCAAGGCAGTTTTCTTTCTCTGACACTGACTCGACACTAGTTTTTCTTCACTGACTTGATACTTTAAAAAGAAATTACTTTATGAATCATTTACTCAGACAAAGGAGTGAATATGACAAGAATGTCCGTGTTTATTTCTAAACACGGAAGAATGTTTCTTGTAGTAATAATAATAACCACTTACAAAGTGCTTTTGCATCCAGAAATTTCTGATTCATCTTTCCCATCAGGCTTGTGTATTCCTTGATGCTCAGGGAGGAAACAGGCCTGTGTTCCCAGCTCCAAGGTCAGTGCTTTTTACCTGCTGCTGTGGACTTGACAGATCATGGGCTCCCTCTACCGGTGGTTGACTGTGACTGTTACTTCATTTACGTAATTAGTATTTATTGACCCAGTCCAAGGGGTCTGAGGAATGTGACTATATAAGCCAGACGTGGTCTTTGCAGTGAAGAGATGGTAGGATTTATATATGTGTTGATGTAATATAAGGTGGAGATCATTGTATACTAGGAAAAGGAAACAAAGAAAATTCCACAGATGTTTGGAGGTCAGAGTGTTTAATTGCAGCTGGGAAATTAGGGAAGGCTTCATGGAAGATTTGACATTTATCTGGGTCTGAAGAGGTGGCGGTCCAGGGATGGGTACGAAGAGAGGATGAGCAGCGCGCCCCTGCTGGAGGGAACGGGGCTGTGAAGGCGTTGGTAAGGAGGGCGGAGCAGTGCGCAAACACGGGGCAGGACGTGCTCTTTTCCATTCCATCAGAGGATGGGGTCTGGGAGGTGGAAGTGCTCCCTGAGTATCTATCCGAGTGGCATTTCCCAGCCTTGGTGGCAGCGAGGAACACGGCTGGCACAGGGAAGAAGTTGAACAAGGTCGTTTAGGTGATTATCGCCAAATGTCGGTCATGGCTCCAGGGCGGAAAGTCCCTGAGAAGTGGTCGGAACCAGCCCCCAGATCCTTCCCCAGCCACCACCACTCTAATGTGCGTGTGAGTGACAGGTTGCTCCAGGGCAGTTTGGCTTCTCCTTCCTAGAGGACCTTTCCTGGATCCCAGAGTGGTCTACTGTGTGACGGGGGCAAGGACTCCGACCTGCCCCACAGGCAGGCCTACAGTCTGGGCACTTGCCTCAGACCCCGGGGCTTCCGTGCCGCCTGCCGCAACTCCAGTGGGGAAGCAGGAAAAGGCTAGCACCTTCACAGACAGTAGAACTCCTTCAGCCCCTGCCCGCCTGCTCTCCCCAGTAGGAGACAGGCCGAGGCCCCTCTTACTACCCTGGTTGGGTGGGAGAAGAAGGATTCAGACACTGAATCTGAAGCGGAAGCAGAAAAAGTAACCCAAGCCAGCATTTGTTTCCTGCGGTCAGGACTGAAACCTTTACATTCCACGCACTGGAAGCCCAACCCGCCTTTTGGCTCCAAGGCCCAAGACGTGTCTGTGCCCTGGGAAAGACTGGGAGTGGACATCCTGTGCTGCCTCTACTTGGGGGAACAGTGGGGATAAAGGAGCAGAGGAGGGGACAGGTGGAGTGAGAAACCGTGGAGGTCAAATCGATAAGACAAAGGGAAGACTCACCCGGGGTTTGAGTACTAACTGCCTTTGCCTCCTCGCCGTCACCACCAAGGTGTCTAGCAGACATTTCAAACTCAGTTCGTCCCCAGTGCAACTCCTCATCTCGTCGCCCGCCCACTCTGCCCATGGCCTCCCTGCCCGGACAGCGCTGAACTTCTAGCTGCTCAGGCCAGAGACCTAGTCACCCTTGATCCTCCGTGTCTTTCGCACCTCATCTCCAGTCCTGTAAGAAATCCCAGAGGCTTTACCTTCAGAATACACCGTGCTGGGTTTGCCCTCTGACCTGCCCTGCAGCCGTCTGGGAACTATCTCCCACCTGCATTGCTCTAATAGCCGCCTCCCTGGTCGCTTGTTTGCCTGCTTAGGTCGGTTCTAAACTCAGTAGCTAGGGTGATCCTTTAAAAACATGAGCCAGTTATTGTCACTTCTCTGCTCAAAACCCTGAGGGGCTGGCTCCCCACTGTCCTCACAGTAAAGGCCAGAGTCCTTACGAACTGGCTTCTTTGCTCTTCCACCTCCCCTTCAGCCCACTCCTGCCTGTGGCCTTTGCACCGGCTGTCCCTCGGTCTGGAATGCCCTTTCCCCACACATCCACAGGGCTGCTCTCCCCCCTCTGATACTGGCCTTATTAGGAGGCAGTGATCTGCTTTGATTTGGGGTCATGGAGATTATCCACGGTTCAGGGCAGAGAAACAGATCCTTTTATGGAAGCACATGGGCTTTCTCGTCTAAAGATTAACTAGGATGAACCTGCTGTTAGTCCTTAAAGGCAATTGGGCCTGCACAGAGGTGTGTGTGGTGCTGTTCATTTTTCACCAGAGGGACATATTTTTCTGAGGGCCGCATACTGAACCAGGCAAGCTATGGTGGGATCGCTGACTCAGCGTGCACGAGGTTTGTAGTTAATTCTCCATCTGGTCAGTGTTGAAGGCGTTCTTATTTAAAAGATTAAGGCAGCACTGTAGTGTTTAAGGAATGCTTGGTGTGATTTTTTATGTGTGTATTATCATTTGGTAATTTTAAGCCTTGATTATGTAGTTATACCTAAAATATTTAAACAATGACACGTCTATAATTTTTCTATTTTCACTGATTATTTTTTCTTTGGAGGTTTATTCTTTTTATTCTCACAATATTTTTCTACAAAAAATATTAAGCATCATAATTGGGTCGACAGAACGTAGATTTTGAGATCAGAGGACATTCATTTTTATTCATTTTCATTTGAGCCTTACACTACTGGCATTATCAGCATGGACAAGTTATTTCGTTTTGTTTCTCCATTTTATTGTCTGTAAGCTGAAGATTCTAATTCTCCTGCTCATAGGGCTGTTGCTGAGATCAGAAATGGTCACGTACCCGTGTGCACTGTATCCCAAGCCCTGGGCCGTCATCGTTGGCTGCCACGTGGAACGGCGTTTCTCACTGAATGCGTTAGAGTACGGCAGCGTTTGGGGACAGTTCAGGGATTCAGGAAGACATCATTGATGGCATCGAAACCAAAACTCAAATGTGTAGCTGATGGCCACTCAACCAGTGTTTTGTTGCTTTTTGTACTCATCTGTATTTTTTTTCTAGTGCCCCCCTCACCATGCCCAAGCCCATGGAAGCACACTCCTCTGTTCTCGCCTCCTGTTAGCCCTGCCTCATGTGTAAACACACACACACACACACACACACGCACACACACTTTCTTCGGGTGTTTGATCTCATGGGCTGAAATAAAGATGGAGACCTTCTTCTGTCTAGGAGCATGTTCATGGAGGACCCCTCCGCTTTTTCTGTTCAGTACAGATTTGATTTAGTTCAGCATTTATTTAGTTTCTGCCATGTGCCAGGCGCTTTGCTGGACCCAGGGATTCAAAACTGGGAAAGAAAGTCATTGTAGCTTTGCAGAGAATAGACAGAACCCAGTGATTACCCTCTGTTAGGATGCCTTTGCTATGGAAGTGTACCTGTGCCATGCAGCGGCACCGAGGGCACGGAGGTGGCTGTTCTCTAGACTTCCTTGGAGAGGTGGGGGAGGTGGCAGGCTTGGGCGTTAGCTGGTTGACATGGGGATCGCCATTTTGTTTAGGGGCAGAAAACCGGCCAGAGAATTAGTCAGCATGTCCTCTGGACTTCGTAGAGAGGGCCCTGTGTCAGATAGTCTGCAGTGTCAGGCCTTGCGTCTGATTTTTGGATTGGAAAATGAAGTAATCTTACAGGGACAGGGAAGCATCAAAAGGTGTGCTAAAGATCTTGAAATATTTGCCAGGTCTGCTTTGGGGGCCGGGGAGAAGGGATGGGGTCAGTACCGAGTAGTGTACCCCAGGGCTGCGGCAGTAGGATACCTGCCAGACGGACCCGCTGGGCTTGAGCTCAGCCAGCCTTGTCCCTCCCAGCCCTGGGCCCCAGTGAACATTTATTTCCTTCTATCTCATTGCGTGTAACATATTCACAGAGCACCCACTACATGTGGGGTCGAGTTGGCCTTTGGACTTTGTGGTGGGACGTGTCCTGCGTGGCCTGAAATTGAAGGTGCAGCCAGAGCTGGGTTAGGGGATTATTTGCTTTGGTCATAGGCAGCACAGAACGCGACTGACGTTCTTCTCTCTCCTTTACCCCTGCTCCCCCCCACCCCAGTTACTTCACAGCTTCAGAAAATCGTTGAATGAAGTAGTAAAGTGGACCGAGGAGGATGACGTGCCCAGCTTGTGCACCCTGCACGGCCGTACTGGGCCCCTGCATTTGTGTGAGGCGTCTTCTCAGAAAGACCACAAATGAGTCTTGTCTTTCTGTTTCAGAGAGCCCATTTGAGGATCCTGACCTTAAGGACACATATCTCATCCCAAGAAATATCATGGCTGAGCCAGACTATATAGAAGATGACAATCCTGAACTAATTAGACCTCAGAAACTTGTCAATCCTGTCAAAACGTCCCGCAACCACCAAGATCTTCACAGAGAACTTCTTATGAATCAGAAAAGGTAAGATGGTTTCTTGAGCAGAGTTTCTCTCAGGGGACTTGTAATGAGGTATACTTTTAATTATGTTTAGAATGGCTTCAAAGAATTTTTTGTTTCTTGACTATGTTTGAGGCTTCCGCCCTCCTAGCGTCCTGGAACCGGGGCCTCCTCCCGTACAGTGAAGCCCGCGGCAGGTGCAGCTGCCGGCACCAGGCTGTTCAGAAGTCTGCAGTCCTGGGTCCCCTTCTCAGATGGACGCAGATTTTAAAATTTAGATGGAAGAGTCTGCACTGAGGATAAAAGGGAGTGTCCTAAGTCAAAGAGAAATACGTTATTTCTTAGATTTGTAAAAGTTCTGAGTTTTCCCCTTGTACATGCGAATGTGGGGGTCCGATATAAACATTGCCTGCTTTAGCATCTGTGAGAGGCAGGCTGAAGTCTCTAGAACCACATCAGTCTTCATAGATAAGACCACTTGCTGGTTTTTTTCTTTGTTTTTAAGTGATGTTTTCATTGCTATTACAGTCACTTGTATTATTAATTGTTGCGGAGAGGGGCAAAACATTTGCCTTCTATTTCCTTTGTAAACCATTTGTTCATTCCCCCTGTGTCACAAGTAACTTTGGATGTTGTGTTGGAGTACTCTGCTTTTTAAGTGATGCTGGTCAGTGCCTGGAGACTGGGAGAGCAGAGGGCACAAAGTTATTTTATTTATTAAGACACAGGGTTACCTTCCTATTTAAGATCGATTAAGCTTCGTTTAGAACTGTTTTCAAACCTTCTAATGAAAAGTGTTGATCTGCATTGTGAGACTATGTGGATTACTCATCCACCCAGCCTTTGCTAAGCCCTGGCACTACCCATCAAAGTGAAAGTTACGTAGATCAAGTTAAGCATTAGGGTCACGCTTTAGAGGGAAGGCCTAATTAAGAATTAAAAAAAAAATTACTTTAAAGGAAACGAACGCGCATTTTTATAGCAGCTTATCCCTCTGCCAGAACTCCTGTCCCAGGAGCCCTTTTTAAACACATCCTCCCCCTGGATTGTGGGACTGTGACCTTCCCCCTTTCAACCCCAGTGCACACAGGTGTACTGCTAGACTAATGCTTATGTGCTGAATCCAAGTTTGATCCTTTCTGAATAGTACTTAGCTTCTACTGGTTTTTGGCACATCAAAGAAAAAAAAAGTGGATTCATTGTCATCATGCCCAAAGCAAAAATAACACCTAATATAGTAGCTCTATAATATCTTAAATAGGCCATAAAATTTAGAGACAGTCGTGCCTTGGGAAAGTCTGCATTTTAGGGGAAAGATCGAAAGTTCATTATACTCCAAGAGAGTAGCTAAATGGTGTTCTAAACTAAATGGTTTTCTGATTGTCTCTACATCCTGGACCTCAGTCTCCTTATCTGTGAAATGGGAGTAGGGGGTTTAGTTGATCTCTTAAGAACCACTCGAGCTCAAGCTGGTTTTCTGGTTCTTTTTTTTTTTTTCTACTGTGTCTGAAAAGGCTCCAAGTCAGATGGAGTAGACAAAGGTAAAACAAAAATTGGCATGTATAAAGTAGGAGATAAAAATATCTTTTTAATAAAAGTGAAGGTAAATGGTGGCATGTATAAATGCCTGTTAAAATTATGGCGTATAGTAAGTGCTCAGTGAGTCCCAGCCACCTTTCACTTTCGACGTAGTGTCATCTGGAAATTCCTATTGCTTTTTTCCTTGTTTGAAAAGTTTTGGTCTATCTATAGACATACATTTTTAAAAAAAGAAAGAAAAAGTCAGGTCTTAAAATGAAATGAATCTATCTTATATATTTTCAGATTTCTCAGATAAAATCTGTGTTCAGGAGGGTCCTCTATTAGAAATACAACTGGTGTTAAAGTGCAAACTTCTCAAGCAGTTTCTTCTTTTATTCGTCTTCTGTCACCTATATATTTTGGAAACTGTGGGAAGTTTTATTTCTAAATTTTAATGGTGGAAAATAGGAAGTATTACATCAATAATATATATGTTTGGTTAAAGGGCAGTTATACTTGATTACTGGCTTGTACCATAATGAAAGTCTATTTTTTTTTTCTGTAATTCGTAAAGGATTTTCCTTCCCATAGTTTATTTTAACCAATCCAATGACCTTTGCAGTGACCCAATATGTTTTATCTTGGGGTTACCCTAACTCGACATCCCAGTAAGAGAAATCTCAGAGTGACAGGCTAAGGAATCTTCTCGCAATCTCACAGGAGTTTTTTGGAATAAAAAGGGTAGAAATAAACATAGAACTAAAGGCAGTTTAAATTAAAGGCAGAGATGAATCAAATATAGTGATAATAAAAATTAGAAAAGACGTAGGGAAACAAGAGGGAGACAAACGAGATCAACATGAAACGAGCTCTCTGTGGAGCCCTGCACCTTGGCCCCATGCAGCAGAAATTTGTCTCAAAGGCCTGCAGCCGTTTGTTCAAAGAGTTTTTTTGAGTTACTTTTTAAAGATCTTGAAATAAAAGCAAAGTCACTGTTTAGGAGACCAAATACTCTACCCACAGATTTTCTAACTGAAATATAAGCTCTTTTAACTATATAATTCTGCTCCTCTATTTGCTCTCTTTTGCACTAGCTAAGTTTCAGGTTAAAAGTCTTTACATTTCAAGTCAGTCACAGTTTGCGGCAAGGTCTGATTAAGACCATTTTCAGGTTCTCAGGTTTTATATGTATTCCCCATAACATAAGAAGGGCAGATTTCAAGAGGCAAGTTTTTGTGTTTTTTTGAAGTTGAAAGATTAGTGTTTAGGAGGTCTTAAAAACATTTTAAAAAAGATTTTATTTATTTATTTTTAGAGAGAGGGGAAAGGAGGGAGAAAAGGAGGGAAAGAAACATCAATGCATGATTGCCTCTTACACGCCCCCCACTGGACTGGGGACCTGGCCTGCAACCGTGGCATGTGCCCTGAGTAGGAATTGAACTGGTGACCCTTTGGTTCTTAGGTCGGCACTGAATCCGCTGAACCACACCAGCCAGGGCTTAAAAATATTTCTAGTATAATTTATATTCTATCTTCTCTACAAGAGTTCTTTTGGAAGGCAGATACAGAAAACCCAGCTATTCAAACACACCCCTAAAAATGATTCTTTGCTTTGTACATTTCAGTCAGTGGTTTTTACTCCTGGTGTTTTTAGTGGATCTTCATTTGGCATGCATTGCTAGACGAATATTTTCGCCATAAATACTCGTTGCTGTACAATATGGAAAAAATACAGGAAATTGGGATAGAGGTATTTGTATTCGAATCTGTGCAGGCAGAAATAAATGGTTCAGGCACAAATGCAGACAAGGCAGGCCAGACCAGAAAATTCCAAGATTAAGGATCAAGGGCTTGGAATCCAAATGCACTCTCCCCTCCACCCTAAGAAAAAAATTAGGCCAGGAGATGTTTGGCTGGGTGGGCAGGGGAGCATGTTCTGTTGCGGTCCATGCCTCCGGCTCAGGTCTCCCAGGAGGCAGTTTCGCCTTTGTGGCTCAAGTGCATCTGGAATGGAGATGAAGATGGAGTGGGTGTGGACTGTTCCAGCCCACCCCTGGATGTATTCAGTGGTTTTTGTGACATGTGAAATGTATATATAGAATGTTGCCATCTTTTTGGAGGGCAGTTTGGCAATAAACATCAAAATATAAAATGCACAGACACTGCGCCAGCAGTTCTACTCCTATGAATTATAGCCAACAGAAATACTTACATAAGAGTGCAAATGTGAATGTACAAGAAAGGTAATTGCTTCATCACTTTTAATAGGGAGCAATTGGAAACAGCCTAAATGTGTATCAGCATGGGAGTGGCAAATGTATGGCACTTCTGTACTGTGATGTCTTGTACCAATGTTAAAAAGAATGAGAAGAGCTTTGTTTGTAAAGGTATAGAAAGTATGCAGGAGCCTTGACTACACTGTTATCTCTGGGTCCACTCGGGGAGGGCCCACCTTGTTCACTTTGGGGGCGGGCAGGCACCATTGACATAAAATACAACATAAATGGTGCTCCCAAGATCTGTTTAACAAGGGGAGCTCAGGTGTGCTTTCACTTTTTATGTTATGTAAATGTATATGTCACCTAACCTGTTTTTATGCGAGGAGCACTTACTAATTTTAAAAATCGGCTTGGCCCACTGTAACAGTCACAGCTAGCAGGCTCAGGATTAGCAGATGGTTTTGAATGGTACGAAGCCACCAGGCCTTGAGCACCTGTCAACCGTAAAGGGATTAAAGTACTTGTTAATTGTATATGTCAGAACTGATTAAAGAGAATCAACTGTGGTCATGCAGAGAATGATATTGTAGTTTTTATGAAATTTCGAGAAGCTCATTTCTCTCTCCAGTCTGACCCAGTTTGAGGCTCAGAGAATCATACAGGCAAAGCTTGCTTGACTTTTTTCCATTCAGCACAGATTAAGTGATCGGCTATGTTAAAATATTAACTAAATTTTTATGACTTTGCGACTGTTACAAGTGCAGAACATTGATCATATAAGCACCATTTCCTGAGTTTTCTATTACTAAGTATTTTATCTTCCTGCCACCATTGTGTAAAATCTTTGAATAGAAAATGAATACTGTATATTAATTAAACTCATTCATATGTTGCAATGGAATGTCAGCTTAGTGTGTCATACATCAAAGTTTGTTCAATAGCTTCTGCATAATCCAAAAGAATTTAATAACAGTTGAGGTTAATTTTGCCTGTGAAATAATAGGGAAAGAAAAATGTTTGAAATTTAAATTATGCAGATAGCTAAATCCTTAATCCTAAAATTTAAATCCCTTAAATCTGTAGTGTCATAGAGGCTTTTTAAATAGTCATGAAACTGAATAAGTCTTTACTCAGGTTATATACAAATTTTCCTGTGTTAAATGAAACTTAGGTTTATTGTGAACAAAATACTGTCAGCAACTTTTATTGTGCTGGGTAAGGATTTAATTTTCAGAATAGTCTGTCTATACTTTTGTCCCCCTCATACTATCTTAGTAACTGTGAAACCATAATTAAATCACAAAAGTAGCCTGTCTCTTTTGTTTCACTGGAATTTTGGTTGACTTTATTATTTTTCTTGTTTAAAATTATATTTCATTGTTTATGCTATTCCAGTTGTCCCAGTTTTTCTCCCTTTGTCCACCTTCACCCAGTCCTCCCCACCGCCCCCATTTGCTCCGGCAGTGTCCACTGGTGTCCATGTCCCTGGGTCACGCATATATGTTCTTTGACTAATCCCTTCACCTTCTTTCATCCTTCTTTTCTTTTTCTTTCTTTCTTTCTTTCTTTCTTTCTTTTTTTTTTTACCAAATGTTTTGTTAATGAAAATTGGGAAAGAGGAGATGCATTACTTTGACTATGAATCCTTTATCTTCACTGACCAAATACACTGATCTTTATTTTGTAAACAACTGAAAAATTTATTGCAATTTAAAAAAATATGTTGCTTAGAGAGATGCCATAAGTTTTGAAAGATCACAACTAGAAATGAGGAAGCATGAAACTGAGGATTAGTTTACAGACGTGACGGTGTGAGCTTAAAAGAGATTGAGATGAGTGTGTGGTTGAGATTCTTACAACCAGAGCACAGAGTTTGGAAATTATTTGATTGAAGTTATTCATATGGTTAGTTGATCAGTCCCATTACTTGAGTCAAGTAGTTTGCAGAACAGCCCTCGAGGCAGACACCCTGGTATACAGACTAGCAGCCGGCAGCAGCAAGTCCACAAAGTGGCAGCAAGGTGCACAGGCCCGTCTCATCGAAGGCTGATTCAGCAGCAGTGCTCATTTCCTTCAGCTCAGAAAAGTGTGAGATCGTGTGCAGTCAAGTACGTGTGTGTGGTGCATGAGTGTGAATTTGCTAATTTTCACTTACACCCTTTGCTGCCTGCGATTGGCAGTACTTTTCTTGTTCTGTGGTTTGTTTCATTTTTATTTTAAATGCTCTTAGTAAAAAAAAAAAAAGCTCTTAGTAAATATTCATATCAAGTGGAGATGCCTTAGGGGCTAGTGGAGACGGGCTGAAATGCTAGGGAACGGTCTTCCCTTGACTTGCCACAGACTTCTTAGAAGGAGGGTCGCTAGGCCTGAGTTTTGGTTTTGTGCCGCCCCCCGCTCTCCCCACGTGAAGAGCTGGCAGCCTAACTTAGCCCTCAGAAGCGCAGGACTTCCCTGGAGCCTGACCTCCGTGCATTGGCAACAGCCAACCGCACATCTGAAGCGGTGCAGTTGCAGGCATCACTACCCTGGGTGTCGGGGGGCAGGGCTCTATGTGGCCCTGCCCCCCAGTAACGATGAAGCCTTGGACGTGCCTTTACACATGAGAGAACCCTGTTACAAATCTGAAACTTTGGCCATTTTGCTGTTTAAATTTCTGGGGAAGCCATCTCACCTCCACGTCCGCCTCAGGTGGTCGTCATGCCATTGAGCGAGCGTGCTGCCCTCGCCTCCCCTGGCCCGTCCCGCACCCACTGGCCTCCTTCATGCAGCCTAGTGTCTGGCTCCCGACGCGTTTTTATTCAGTGAGTGGATATCACTTACTCTGGGAAGATGCCCTTGCCCTTTCTTTCATGCTCGTGAACTTCTGAGACCCCCGGGGTTGACTGTTCACTGGTAATAGATATCACAATCATGCTAATTCATTAGATCCCTTTTCTGTTCACAAGGCTGGTGCCTTGTGTTTCTGTTCATGAAAGAATGTGTCCATTCGATTACAACTTTCTAATTTTGTTAATGCCTTGTTTTGGCAGGGGTCTTGCCCCTCAGAATAAGCCGGAACTGCAGAAGGTGATGGAAAAGAGAAAACGAGATCAAGTAATAAAGCAGAAGGAAGAAGAAGCACAGAAGAAGAAATCTGACTTGGAAATAGAACTATTAAAACGGCAGCAGAAGTTGGAGCAGGTGAGGGTGACTGGGTAACGGTTGTCTTTTTTTAAAAATTGAGCTATGTTTGACATACAACATTGTGTGAGTTTAAGATGTATAGCATATTGACTTTGTACATTTATGTTGCAATATGACTGCCATCGTAGCCTTAGCTGACACCTCTGTGGCATCATGTAATTATTATTCTGTTGTTGGGAACAATTAAGGTCTAGTCTGGTAGCAAGTTTAATGTTTATGATACAGTTTTGTTGTCTGCAGTCACTGGACTGTGGGTTCGGTCTCCGTGACTTACTTACCTACTAGCTGCAAGTTTGTACCCTGTGACCAACATGTCCCATTTCCCCACCTCCAGCCCCTGGTAACCACCATTCCACTCTCTGCTTTCACAAGTTTTTTTTTTTTAAAGACTCCACATACAAGAGATATGATACAATATTTGTTTTTCTCTGACTCACCCCACATCTTGTCTTTTAGTCCTGAAAAATAAGAATGTTGGAATAAGCAGAATTTTCCCTTGCCAGTGAGGGTCAGTATTGACGTGTCGTCCCAGAGGCCAAAGGGTTGCGGGTTGATTTCCAGTCAGGACACATACCCAGGTGGCTGCCTCGGTCCCCGGTTGGGGCACATGCATACGAGAAGGCAACCAATCAGTGTTTCAAACTCACATTTATGTTTTTCTCTCTCTCTCCCTTCCTCTTTCTAAAAAGCAGAGAAAAAATGTTCTCAGTAATCTTTCTCTCTCTCTCTCTCCTTCCCTTGCGCTTCCTAAAAAAAATTAACAGACATATCAGATATAAATGTTTATACCATAAAAGGAAAATATGAGGCAAAATGTCAGCAAGTGTCCTAAAATACATTTAAGTTAAAGTCCAGGATTCTGTTGAGGACCCAGAGGAGATTCAGGAGGCAAAGCCAAAATCAGGGGCTATCACTGAATTCATAGTATTGGGAGCTCAAGCAATCGAGTGAACTTAAATGTCACTGAGAGTACAGGAGAACTGGCTTGATATCAGGGTCTCGTTGTCGTAACCTTGATTTTTAGATTCTCAATCATCTCTCGGCATTGCTTGTAGTAACAACCCATTGGCTGCTGCTCCTGTGTGGAATTACCCCAGAACTTATATACATATATGCAGACATATGTGTGTGTGTGCTTTTTTTTTTTTAACTGAGACCAGGAGAGAATTTCCTCCAATGGGAAACAAAGTCATTAGGGACTTTGGAAAGAGGAGAATGTTTTGAAAAGCCTCTCAGTTTGTAAATCATTTTCCCGTTTCTGAATTTTATTTAGCTTGAACTTGAGAAGCAGAAACTGCAAGAAGAGCAAGAAAACGCCCCAGAGTTTGTGAAGGTTAAAGGCAATCTTAGGAGAACAGGCCAAGAAGTGGCCCAGGCCCAGGAGTCGTAGGCCCGGGCCTCAGAGACTGTGCTGCAGCTGTGAGCGAGCGCCTCCTCGGGGCCTCATCTCAGGGCGCGGGCCCCTGGGGGGCCTCCCAGCCAGCAGAGAATCGTCACCTAAAAAAGGATTTGGTCTTGGTTCGCCTCCTATCTGGGTGGGTAAGTCACCGATGACAGCAGCAGTTCCTGTTCGCCAAACGAAGGATGTTGACCAGCGCTCAAGTTGGGGTATGGACCTGTGTTCAAAGACTTTGAAAAAAACAACGAAAAAAGGAAGAGGACACTGGAGTAAATTCTTGAGAGTTGCACTACTTGGTTTTTCCTGCCGATCCAAGTTTAGTGGGGCACAGAGCCTTTTGTTTTCCTTTAAAAACTAAAGAAAATGTGTTTTATTCTTCCTTGAGTTAGCTATTAGGTAATTTAGATCCCATAGATAGGCATTTGATCTGTTACAGCCAATATTCAGCAATGCTATTTTGAGAACCCCAAATTTTCTTGTTTAATTTATACTTTCACCGATGTTAGGTGAATTCACACCTGCGAATGTAGATGTTAATGTTGAGCACAGCTGTTACCTTTATTGACAGCCATAGGGAGAAGAGGGTTTAAAATAGGTAAACAGACATGTAAACAGAAATACGTAAATGGCCATCTTGACCTTATTTTAATTTTTTTTGGTTATGCTCCGTGGTAACATTCCAGTTCAGAGAGAGCACGTTATATAAATCCATTTATTGCTTTGATAACTATTAGTTGTCTTTTTCTTTGTTTTTATTTTTTTAAATTTCTTGCTGTGTTAGTCCTTTTATATGAAATAATCTCCCCTATCCTTTGGAGAATAAAAGTTAGTCCACATAACCCAACTTTAGTGTCAAAAGTAGAGGGCCCAGTCTTTTCATTCCTCCTGAGAGCAGTGTGGGGAAGGCTCCCACTGGGAGCCTCGAAAGGGGCAGTTCTTAGGCTATTTTAATGTGAAGCAAATGTCAGTTGGTCTCAAGGAGGCCTAGTCGGAAGATTCATAGCATTTGTACATGTTGAGTGTTAATTAGAATTTAAGCTTTGAAAATTTCTGAGTAATGATCACCCATTTCTTTGCTTTCTTCCCCCCCCCCTTGAGAAGACAGACCATTTCCCCACTCTCTCAGCTAGGATGATGCTATAGATAATGACGACGTTAATGACTACTGCACTGCATCTCAGGAAAAGCCAACGTGAAGGGAGAAGCCGCTTAGCTTTCGCACTCTAGCTAGCAAGCTACTCAAAGTGAAGCCCAAGTTACCAGGAACAGCGAAGTCCTTAGGCAGAATTCATTTTGTACTGCTGGTGCGGTACATTCAACGTGGGGTGGTCTGAAGAGTTTCTGTGGATTCGGTATGCTTTCCACAGAGATGATTCAGCCAGTAATTTCTCCATTGAAGACCTTCTTATAATTCCTCTAAAGGCACATAGAAAGCTGGATTCTGAGCTTTTGAATTCTTAGTGAGCGTAACAGAAATTGACTTTCCGTGGGAGTGCTTTTCATAGTGGACCATTAGGCTCATATTCAGTCCTAATGTGAACAAGATATAAGTAAATGCAGTGATCATATACTGCTCTTTCAAGAATATGTGGATTTCACATGGAATGGGTGATTTCTCTCATCAGTAAGTATTATTTGAGTAAAATAGGAGGTGTTTAAGAGGAGATATTGCTCTGTAATAGTTTGCTTTTGAAGGGTGGAATGGTAACTTTTTTCCATCGCTCTTACTTTTCAGAGAAGAAAGTATGTTAACTGATCATCTTGAAAGTACATTTCTGATTGCACATTGACTGCAGTTCTTTCTCTGTGCATGTGCACAGATGACGTGATTTGTAAAGTGAGGATTCAGGACTGGCTCATACGTAGCCTTTTAATTGCATGTAAGTTCTTTAGATCCTGTGTCCTTGAAGCAGTTCTGCCACTCGATAAAATTCTCAAGGGCTCTGGCAGGCTCCTTTAGAAGGACTAATTCTGTCTCTAGAACTTACCTAGAATTCATCCTTTGCTGGGGAAAAAAAAATACAAGAGCATTTCCCTCCCAGTCTCACTCACAATTCTGCAGAATTCTTTGTAGTTTGTAGTATAAGGTCTGGCCAAACGAAGACTTGTAAATAGCACACAGTGATGTCTTAGGACTACAGTGGAAGGTACATGTAGAGAAGCTCTTTGAAGTCATCAGATCAGCTTAGCTCACGGGCCCGAGTTTAAAAAGGCCTCAGCCTCCCCCAACGCTTTAATACTGTACACTCCAAACCCCTACGACTCATGGACGTCCGAGCAGTTTTGTGCTTTGAGCCACTTTTGGACAAAAACGGCTCCATTTTTCCACTCCATGGTTTTCTTAAGCTAGTTCAGTGTTTTATAGTCTCCTAGTAGGAAAGTAGGGTTGCTTTCTAAGCTGTAACAGTTGACTTTATTCTTCTACTCTGAAAAATCTGACTTGTTCAAGTGTATATAATATATATAAAGGGAGCCTTAATGGATTTTTTTTCATAATTTAATATTTTTTGTATTTGCTCTTGTATAATTGTTTTTAATGGAAAGTATTAAAGAATTGAGGGTGGAATTCTTAGAACCAAAGTTATTCTTAATAAAAATCACCACGTGCTTGGACCATGCAGCATTGTTTGTCTAATGCTTTTTACATGGATGTCTGGAGCTGAATAGGGGGTGGGTAGGTTATGTTCAGTTCAAAGGTCAGACGGTTCTTGGGTCTTGCTTTGATGACTGTCCTTGTGGACAAGCTTGCCCCCAAATTAGTTATGTCCTCTTGCCTTGTGTCAGTCATGACTGACAATTTATGATGTCAAATTTATGCTAGGGTATTACACTACACTTTGCGTGGAACATATGCTATTTTAGCAGCAGCTGTCCGTGCTGCAGATAAAAGTATTCTGAATTTTAGGTAGCTTGGTAGGACAGTGGGAGATGTGTTTTGGGAAGGGACAGTTTCTGGTGCTTGTGAACTAGTATACCTGCCATGTCTGAAGTTTGACCATGAAATTATTTTGCTTATGCAACTAAAATAATGTTACCCTCAGAGAAATTACTTCGGGAAGCTATGCACATGATTTTATTACATTGTTGGTTAGATTAGTTTGGAGGTTTTGAGATCTTCACTTTTCCAAGACCAAATTGTTACTCAGCTCGAGTACCCATTCCTAGTATCTTTGGACTCTTTTTTGAAAACCAGATCTACTCAGGGCAGCGAAGATTTCCTGCCTCTAAGGTTTATACCATGAGTTCTAAAGGCCAGCGCAGAAGACGGGTCCCAAAAATTATTTGAACAGTAGCTGCATCCTTGGAATAACTAGGCATTTTCACAAGGCGACAGTTTTAAGGCAGCCAGTCCATTCATTGGACCACTGTATGTTTGTTTCTTACAGTAATAGTAATAGATTTGAAACAAGGCAGAGGGCAATTAAGGTTTTTGGTAAGACTTGAAATGCTATAGTACAGCTAAAAGAAGTATTAGATTACTACTCCCAGGCTTACATTTTATAGGATAATGAGAAACAAAGTGTTTTCTTTCTGAGGTCTTAGGGTAAATAAAATCTTTATGAGTAAGCCCCATAATTACAATTTCTACTTTTTTTTCTCTTGAGAAAATGCATTCTGATTATCCACTGAAGATGTTTTTAATGTCTTCTCAGTTGCTCCTAGATTTTCTGGGGCGCTTGGTTATTTATGGAAAGTGTGCCGATTGCTGCTGGGATGCTATCGGACCCTCGAGGTTAGGAAATATATGTGTGTGAAAGTGTAAATAAGTATTCCTATATTTGCATTAATATTTATTTTTGTATCTATGGTGATTGAGAATCATTAGTTAGTAGCGATATCCCCCCCAATTCTGAGCCAATGGCATATTCTAGCTTTCCTCTTTTCCAAATTTGTAGCCCCCTTTTCTAGCAGGGGAAGCGGGGCTGGCCCCCTCCTCCGTGTCCTTCCTTCTCAGTCGTGTCAGATGTAATTCATCTCCTAACTTTGCTCATCCACCATCTCCTCCCTGGCCTTGCCTGAATCGCTCAGGAAGGAAACAAGGAAACACCATTTTCTGTCCCTGAGCATTCGAACATTTATTGTGAATTGAATTAAACGGCCTCGACAACGTCAACTGCAGCTGCAGATTTGGTGGATGCCTGATCGTGTTGGACCTTGCAAACGCATAGCACGTGAACCATGCTTGACGTATTAGTGCTCCAGAAAAACAGAGCCAATAGGAAATGGATATATAGGAAAGGTATATATAAATATATGTGTAAAGCCAGATTTATTTGAGGAATTGGCCCAGGCAATTGTGGAGGCTGAGAAGTCCCGCGATCTGCATCTGTAAACTGGAGACCCAGGAGAGCAAGTGGTGTAGTTAAGTCTGAGTCTGAAGGCCTGAGAGCCAGGTGAGCTGAGAATGTAAATCTTCGTCTGAGGGCAGGAGAAGACCGATGTTCCAGCTTTGCCATCAGGCAGAGAGAGAGAGCAAAACCTCTGTTCCGTTGCCTTTTTGTTCTCTTCAGGCCCTCGGCCGGCTGGGTGATGCCCGTCCACATTGGAGAGGGCTGTCCATTGAGTTCAACAATCGATCCAAATGCTGGTCCCACTTGGAAACACCAACCAGACACACCTAGATGTGATGTTTAATCTGGGCACCCTGTGTCCCAGGCAAGTTGACACATAATATAATTAAATAGAATGATAAAAACATTAAAAAATTAAAAAACTGTTTTACGAATCAACTTCTGAGCATTAAAATGTCCAATAATATTTTTGCCTTAAAAACACTTCCCTACTTTTTATGGCCGTACACACACACGCACACGCACACAATATCTCCCTAGGGATTCGGTTATGCTTTATTATATTTCCTGGGCTTCTAGTAATCTTATTAAACCTTAAAAAAAAAAAAAGGGAATTCTTGCTCAGACTAATTGAGAGAACATAATCTGGTAATCTGGGTTGTTGACTGATTCTTACTTAGGACGTGAAGCCTGGGTGCATTGTCCAAGCTGTTTCAACCGTGAGTCACAAGCCTTGGGTAAGTCCTTTCTGGGGGGAGGGTAAGCCCTTTTATAACTAATTTTATAATTCTTACTCGTTTTTGTCATGGAATTTTTAATACCTTGCCATTTATATTACTTTAATGTTTTGAAACTTGGTGTAATTCCCAGAAATTGTGTGCTTCAGTTTTGTACGGCCAGCCTTACCTCCTGTCATGCCTTTATGATATATTGGTCTTGCCCGTTAGCATTACTGAACACTTAGTTATGCCTTAACAATATCATATAATTAGTAGGATGATCTTGAGATTTTGTCTGCTAAGAGTCATCCAGTCTCTGTAATGAATTCTTTAGTTTGAGGTATTTGGCTGTTTATTATCTTGGACATACTGTTGGGTCCTTTGAAATTTGTTATCATTATTCATCAACTGGACTCCTCTTCTCCTTAGCTATCATATGTCACCACTGATGGTGATCAGTCTTCTTCTTGTGCTATAGTTTTCTGGTTTATCTTTCAGATGTCCCTTGTTTCTTCTTTCCTGTATACATAGCTAAATGTAAGATATGCCCATAATTTATAAAAATGTATATTCTTAGTAGAACAAGCTAACTACCCTCATATGTGAATGTTCCTCTAAACATATACTATGATCATCCCTATTTTGCATTGCAATTCCTTTTTCTTTTTAGTATCATGAGTCTGTGGCCTTTTATATATATAGCTGAAGATTTTCATCTCTGTTTTCAGATACTCAGAATGTTAAAACTTGGCTAGTGGAAGCTCTGCAAGCTTATTCCTTTGTCGTTGTTGTTGTTGTTTTTAGTTTTATAAAATATTCCTTCTAATAGTTATGACAACATCCTTATTTTGTTACAACAGTGGGATTTTTCATACCAGCATCCTATTTTTCTTTCCTAACATAAGACACAGGACTATGTGCCTTTCAAGGAGTTCTGGTTTTTCTTGATGGAGAAGAGAGAGGTCAAGACCTGGTGTGAGAGGCACTGGAGGGCTGCTGGTGGACCAAAGTGCTCCTGCACTGTGAGCAGTGACAGAGCTAAAGGACACGAAGTTGCCCTGGCTTTTCCATTTTAACCCCTGATGTGACTCGACCTTACATTTCTTATAGTATGAGTCTCATTGAACCAGAAACCTCTTTTTTAGATTTTATTTTTCAGACAGAGGGAAAGGGAGGGAGAATGAGAGGGAGAGAAACATCAATGTGTGGTTGCCTCTCGCACACCCCCTACTGGGGACCTGGCCCGCAACCCAAGCATGTGCCCTGACTGGGGAATCGAACCGGCGACCCTTGGGTTCACAGGCCGACGCTCAATCCAGTGAGCTACACCAGCCAGGGTGAACCAGAAATCTTTTCATTACACTTACAAAGAATTACTGAGAGATTTTCTTTTAAAATAGAAATTATGAAAGAGGACTTGCCTGACCGGATACTAAAACACACTTTGAAGCAATACTAATTTCACCGGGTTGATCCTGGCCCGGAGTAGACAAAATAGATCAATAGAATGGAACAAAGTTCAGAAAAAGACTCATTTATATACTGAAATTTATGACTGAGGTGGAATTATATTCCAAATTAGTTACAAAAGGATAATTCAGCGAAAGGTTTTGTCGCCGTTAGAAGCAAATAAATATGTATTCCTCTATGTAACACCATATGTAAGACTAATTTCCAAATTTGTTAAAGTGTTCAGCATAAAAATAAAACTACAGAAGTATTAGGAAACAATAGAAGGGAGTATTTTTTTATAATCGTAGGAGTGGGAGAGGATTTTCCAGGCAAGATATCTAACTCAAAATCCATAACACAGAAAACAGATTTAGCTGGTGAAAATTAAGCTTTTTTTTTTTTTTTAATAAAAAAGGCTAAAAGACAAGTAACAGACTAAGGTATACTACATATATGGCAGCAAATGTGTAGGACCCACATTACATACAGAATGTTGATAATTATCAATTCAATAAAAAAATGGCCAAATATATAACAGGCAGTTCACAGAAAAAGAAATACAAATGACCCATTATATGAAGAGATGCTATCTGGAATGTGCAAATTTAAACAACAATGAGGTAGTTTTACACAAATGTTCACAAAGCAAAAATTAAATAGATTGATAACTGCTATTGTCGGTGAGGATGTGCAGAAACAGGTACTCAAGTTTAAAGCACACATATCTTTACATTCACTAGAACGGAGATAATCAGCAAGACAATAGGTATTGACTAGGATGCTGGTGATGATGTAAAACGGGGCAGCCACTTTGGAAAAGTCTGGCAATTTCTTAGAAAGTCAAACATAGATCTGTCATATGACTCAGCAGTTCTACTCTTAAGTATATACATAAGAGAAATGAAACATACATCCACACACAGTCTTGCACACAAACGTTCATAGCAGCATTATTCATAATTACTAAAAAGTGGAAATAGCCCCGATGGCTCTCAGCTGGTGAATGGATAAGCAAGTGTGGGATAACCCGTGCAGAGGAATATTATTCAGCCATAAAAAGGAGCAAAGTACTGATACGTTCTACAACATCAATAAACCTCAAAAACATCGTGCTCTGAGAAAGAAGGCAACCCCCTATCACGGAAGAGACCTAAGCTGGGGTTCCTCGTAAGGGATCAAGTTGTAGGCTTCACTGTGAAAACTGTGCCCTTTAAATGTTTCCTCTGCAGTTGCAATTTAAGGTAATATGGTTACAGGGCCAGTTTTTCCTATTATTGTTTTCATTGGTGGAGATCGAGGTGATTGGGAATGTGAGGAAATGCCACTCTGTGGTGAACTACTGGGCCCTGGCCTTGGGCCTCGGGCCCCGGGGGAATGCTAGGTTAGCCAAAGGGGCTGGCTTAGAATTGCATTCACAGCAGAGAACATCGGTGGCGGTGTCGCCTATTCTGACTTCACTACTGAAGCCTGGGATGCACCCACGTGGCACCTCTTTGGTCATTGGCCCACAGCGATTTATTCATTCATGAGGTTCCAGGAAACCATCGCCCCTGTGTCGGCCAGGCACCAGCAAAGAGGCAAACAGCATGGCTGAAAATCTGCTAGCTGGCAGGGCAAAATCTTACCCACAGACTGCCAGCCAGGTCCGGCTAGGATCATAGGTAGCCTCTTTGGGGCTGGCAGTCACCCTAGGGCCGTAACAAGGACAAAATTGACTGTGTAAACGCAAATGAGCCAAGGCGATTTTCTGACTCCTGTAAATCTGATGGAGCCCGTGCTCTGTTTTCTGGAGAGGGTCCTACCCATTTGTGCTCTTTCTTACCATCCCTGCTTCCTTCTCAGCGATCCGCGTGTTTCTCAGAGAAGCAGCCAGGTCAGCCAACTGGAATCACTTACAGGACATGTTTACAAGGTGTCTTGCTGGGAGCTGCTTCCAGCCCTTGAGGTCTTTATTGTCTTATTCGGAGATAAGACATTGCGGAAGAGTAACAAAAAATAACAAGTATTAAATTAATAAAATGCCACATGAACACCTAGAAGAACCATGGGAACAAATTAAGGAAAGAAATAAACACCAAATCAAACAGTTATATCACTGCATAGAGATGCTCATAGAAATGCTCTCTGAGGGAGGCAGTGGCAATGAACAGTTCAAATGATGTTATAAATTAAATGGGACCCTTAGTCTTGATCTTCCTCTTTGTTTCACAGACTCATCTCCAGAAAATACAACTGGGCAGCTGAAAACCCGGGTCCTTATGAGTATCAGTAACAGAGTGGAGTGTGACGAGGAGGGGGCAGAATAACCCAAGGCCTCCCCCCATGCATGACAGTAGTGTGACCAGGTAACATCTGTCATTGCTTATTTCCAAAGAACTCCCTGAGCTGCTTGAGGTTAGGATGTGGTGAGTTAGGATTTTCTTTCTAGTAGGAATCGGAAGAATGGTGTGGGTTGCTTGGCATAATTATTAGCAGCCAAGTGGCAGGCCGCCTCTGTGTACCTGCCTATAGTCGGCACACGGGACTGAGTGGGCTTCTGGGGAAGCATGCACTTTGTGTTCAGGCTGTTGGTCCTTTCCTTTTTTCTCAGCGCCTAGTGCTGGGGATACAACATTGAGCAAAATTGTATTCACTCCCTGCCCTTTTTGGAGCTTCACGTCATCTAGTTAGCAGGCAAGTATTTCTTAAAGAATTACACCCACGAATAGAAAATGGCAGGTCTGGTTGAGTGCTGCAAAGGCCCCCAGAGAAGCAGAAGTCAGTTGGTGAAGGCGGGCAAGTCACCGTGAATAAATGTAGCCAACAGGAAACTATTAGACAAGCAAAGCCATGGACAAGTCTCTCTAGGTCAACATGTGACGGCCCTTTCTCTTCTGCATTTTGTTTTTCAGGCAAGGAAATCTACCCTACGATCAAGACTTGGATGATCCCCCAAATAGGTTATTCCTTTTCTCTTACTGATAAGCTATTAGTCTTAAAATTGAGTGTCCTTTCCCCTCATTCTCAAGGCAACTCATTAAATTTTCCTCCCTCTCTCTCTTTTCTCTCTCCCTCCTTACATAGTTTAAAAAAAAAAAAAGGTATCTTAAGGACTGATCATAAACTATTTAGCCAGGCAAGTTCCTTTTTTGCAAATTGGTGACCTCGAGGCTCCAGTGAATCAACTTTTGGTGTCGGAGGTCGCTAGCCTTTTCACTTTATTTTCGTCAGTGGCCTGTTTCTCGCGTGAGGCCTTGAGGAGCCTTGCCTGTGTCATGGTAACGCACGCTGTGCCGGCTCTTTCTGCAGCACTGTGGGATTTTCTTCCCGTCTTATTTTCTCCTGGGCGCGCTTGCTCACACCTCCTTCTGTTTTTCATGGAGCAGTGAGAGAGGCCCAGTGAGGGAGCAGCGAGGCTGGGGGAACCATCCCAGGCAGCGAGGTGGCAGGAACCCGGAGAGACCCAGCCTCCCCTGAGCCCACCCTCCCCTCTCCCCAGGGTGTGTTCGCACTTTATCTGGGGACGCTAACATTTTTTGAGCACCGACTGTGTGTGCTGGTCAGCATGAAGATGAAGCGTGAGTAGGACAGAATCCCCGTTCCTGAGCCTACACCCCATGGGCGCCCTACAAGTAAAGGATGTCCTCAACAGGCAAGGAGCCTTCGTATGTTGACTGTGACAAAGGTGGATATGGAAAGTGTTGTAGGAGCAATGAAAGTGCAATTTATACTTTCCTAAGAGAGTGGGAGGAAAATTCAAATGCAGGTGTCACAAGGAAGTTCCACAGTCTGGTCTGTGTCACCATATGAACATACCCAAATGCTCACACATACATGTTGTTTGTATAAAAGCAAAATGTAGTAAAGCCAGAGGCAACAAACCAACTCCTGGGTCTCAGTGCTCCCCTTCCCCAGTTCAGGATTAATTGTTGGACTAACTCTCACTGGCTGATAGCCTGAACCAGGAGGCGTCAGTGGCTGGCTGCTTTCAGAGAAAGGGTCGTGTGTGGTGTGTGTGTGTGTGTGTGTGTGTGTGTGTGTGTGTGTGTGAAGGCGGCTTTCCATAACCAAGGTCGGATGGAGTTCACACTGGATGTCAGTCTGGAGTTTTGGGAGAAACCGAGTGGGCAGTGGGGTAAGGTTAGGAGTACAGGCTCTGGCTGGAAGCTTAGCCCCACCGCTGTCTAGTTTTGTGATCCTGAGCAAGTGAATTTTCTGGCTTCAGTTTCCACATCTGAAATATGGGGATAATGCATGTATCACGTCATTTGAGTTGTACGAGTTAAAGGAGTTAGTCCATGTAAGGTACTTAATAAACGTTGGCGATTAATACTGTTGCTGCTCCTTGTTTGTTACCTACGTGTTCTGTTTATGAGGTTTGAGCAAGTCAAGGCTCCGTCATCGGACACCTGTGTGGGGTGGAATGGTTGCAGGACTGTGTTGCCCGCAGAGTCCACGCACAGGGCCAGGGCGATCCTCCTCAAAAGACCCTCTGCCTTGCGGTAGAATTTAAAGCCATGACATCAACTGCCTCTGAATCCCTCTTCTGGAAGCCTATAGTGTTAGCCTTTAAACCCCCAGCCACAGTATAGCTCTATTAAATGTCCGGTGCGCCGTTATCTGGGGAGACATGACACAGCCATCTGTTATTGCTTAGTAGAGACCCCTTGATGCTTTCTCGGGCCCCGGGAACAGGCAGGAAAATCCCTTTTGGCTTGAAAAGGGAGGAGACAAAGCCAGGCCATGAGCAGTCAGGCTTGGGGACACCAAGCAGCAGCCCTGAGACATCTGGAAGGGGAGGTGGACGGGGACGGATCATGTGGGGGTAATGGCATGTGGGTGGTTGGAGGTTGCAGGGGCAGAATGCCTGGCACAGAGTAGGTGCTCCATAAATATTTGCCATTAAATGACAGGGCTTGGAAAGGGAAATTATGGGCACTGCTGGGCATGGCTGTCAGCAGTGTGTGTAGGGCTGGCCCAGCTCAGCTGAGGTCAGGGGCCAGGAAGGAAGGTGGGTGGGAGGTGTTGCCGGTCCTGTCTGAGGGCCAGGGGGAGCCTCTGGTCCTGCTGCACCTTCTGAACTCGGAAAAATCCTAATTAAGAGGCCTCTGGGAATGAAGGCTTCCCCTGGGGATGTCTTTAGTGAAGAGGCAAGGCAGCGTAATGAACCTCTTTCCACGCCCACTCTGGCAACAGGAAGGTTGGTGACATTACACTTCTGCAAGTCAGGATTTGATGCTTTTTGCTAGGAGATTTGAATCTAGAATATGGAGTGGTTGTGATGCATAAATGAAATAATAAATTCAAGCCCTAGCTCAGCCCTATCTTGGGGCCAGGTCTACACAGACTCTCAACGGAGCGGTGTGGTGGCTGCTGTGACTGTTCTTAAAATGATGCAAGATGCTGCCATCTAGTGTGCATCAGCGGAACTTTTTTACTTTTTAATTAGAACTGAAATTTATTATTATTATTATTATTTACTCATTTCTGACAATTTACAGGAAGCACTCTGTGAACTGTCAACCATCAGAGAAACATAAGTCAGCATATGCTTTTAAAATTTTTTATAAAGTGCAAACAGATTTAGAATATGAAATATTCATTTGTGCCCGAGCATTGTCTCCTATTTGATGTTAGTCCACTTTCCATATCAACTAAAGATGGCCTCTGCCCTTTCAACCAGAGGTTACTACATGGGTCTTTGAAATTTCTTCTTAGAATGCCAGTCTTCTGTTCTTGGTTGAGGTGAACTAATGTAAGGCAGCCTCGGCAGGACGGGTTTGATAGCACGAAGAGTAAAACAGTCCTCTTTTCTAGGCCCAGGGCTGCCTCTGGCTGTGGGCCGTGGGCAGGTTACCTAGCCTCCTGATGGTCACTTTCCTCATGGGTGAAATGGGCCAACCATCCTTTTCCTGCCCACAGTGGAGTCGCATTGCAAAGGCTGCAGTTCACCCAGCCTTTCATTCATTCACCTGGTGACGTGTAGTGAAGCGGGCTGTGCTCTGGCAAGGGGCCCCCAGGGGAGTACAGAAGGCAGGGTGCTGCCCTCAGGGAACTGTCATTCTGTGGATGAGATAGATACACACACACAATGCACAAGCCATTAAACCTTTCCTGATACCACGAACACAGTAGAAGGCTCTCTTCCTCCATTCTCTCTGCTTCCAGACTTCCTGCTTCCATAATACTGCCCGTTCTTTCCTGAAACAGATCTCAGCGTATTACTGCCTTGCTCAGAAACCTCTCTCTTGTCAATTTAATAAAATCCAGTTTATCATGTCTTGAGGGCTCTGGCCCTAATGGCACCAGCCAGCTTCCTCAGGCTGCGGGCCGCTTTCGAAACAATAGCAGGTAGCCTTTACCATCTGTCAGGTGTTTTGCCAAGTGCTTTATCTGTTATTCCTCACAGCAACCCTAAAGCTACACCCTATTATTGCCCTCTGTTTTCCTACGAGGAACATGAGACAGATGCAAAGAGCACACCCAGTAGGCTAGTAAACAGCAGGCACTGTGACTCAAACCCAGGTCCCCCTGACGGCAGAGGCCACGCCCTCAGCCAGTAGGCCTCACTGCCACCGCGCTTCCTGCTCTGCACCTCATACCCGGTGTGCTTGCCTTTCCACGGCCACCTGTTGAAATTTCACCCGCGGCTCATGACCCAGCTCAAACATGCTGACCACCAGGCTGCTCCTAACATCCCCTTTGCTCCTGCTCTGCCCCAGCCTTAGAAAAGCCACGGCATGTGTCATACCCTGTCACACATGATAGAGGTGGTGCACATGTTTGCCTCCCTGGACACAGAGCAGGAGGTCTCGTGAACATTTGCAACGGTCAGACCTAAACAAAGGTTTGCTGAATTGTAGCAAATGAACAGCAAAGGAGAAAGCGCTCTGTGAACTGTCAGCCATCCGAGAAACATAAGTCAGCATATGCTTTTAAAATTTTTTATAAAGTGCAAACAGATTTAGAATATGAAATATTCATTTGTGCCTGAGCATTGTCTCCTTTTTGATGTTAGTCCACTTTCCATATCAAAGATGGCCTCTGCCCTTTCAACCAGAGGTTACTACATGGGGAAATGTTCCACTGGAACTGAGAGATTTGCAACTATCCTACACAGACTTTGTACAAAAGCAAGCCTGACCCTCCTTACAGAGCTTTAACAAGCTTGAGTGAAGTGGCTCCAACTGGAGGGAGAACCTTGCCAGATAAAGGAAGGGACCCTGACCTAGGAGTCAGGGACGTGGTTGTGGCTGGGCTCCGCCCCTCACCGGCTAAACCTCACTAACCTTGTCAGTGAAGCAATGGAGCCCCAAAATGATTACTGAGGTGCCTTCCAGTCCTAAGGTTCTTCACATCTTGGCCATGCAGCTTTATTACTCAGAGTCACTTAATTGATTTTGGAAATCAGTTTCCTTGCCTATAAATTGGAACCTAACTTATCAGAAAATTGTGGGCATTGCAGAGAAGTAGGAATGTGAATCGCTTGTGCGATTCAAAATCTAACAAATTCAGGGAAGAATGAAGGAGCGCAGAGCGTCACCACTGGCAGGTTAAAAAGGATGGTTCCCTAGAGGTGGCCAGTTTTCTCTTTTTGGACGGTGGGTTAGGTAGGCTAAGCCTAAAATCCTTTTTCTTTGTGGTGAATAATGAAGCATTTCTTAAGACAAAAATTATAAGGAAGATACAAGTAAAATGATAATTGACAAAGGACTCACATCCAGAATATATAAAGAAAGCTTATCAATTAATAAGAGGAAACATAAAGAACCCAAAAAGAATTGGACTAAAAGATGTGAACAAATATTATGCAAAGGAGGGAAAACACAGTAGCCAAAAAAAAAAAAAAAAGAAAGAAAGAAGGATGGTCAGCCTCATTAGTAGTTATAAAAATACAAATTAAAACAAGTGCAACTGGCAAGTAACCTTAATTACATATGCAAAATCTCTTTTCCACATAACTTAACATAGTCATGAGTGTGCTGTCTCCTCATAGTCACAGTTCCAGGGAAAAGGGTGGGAAATCTTGGGAGGCATCTTAGCGTTTTGCCTTACCGCATATGTACCTATGAGAAACTGCTCTGCGGGTGTACTAGGAGCCAGATATGAGGATGTTCGTAACCACCCCCAAACAAATGAATACACGCCAGTGTTTACCACCATAGTCTAGATGAGCAAATTGTAATACAGTCTTAAGATGAAATTCTGTAAAGCAGTAGAAAAAAGTGAACTCCAACTACATTTGTAAATAGGGATGGATCTCACACACGATGTTAAACAAAATAAACATCACAAAGGAATGCATGCAGTTTGGCTTCTTTTTCATAAAGTACAGATAGAGACAAAATGAGACTATTGTGTGACAAAAATCTATTGCACAGGGATGCACTAAAATGCCACGAAACTATAAGAAAGGGAAGGAGATGACTCTTTAAAGAATCCGTATGCGGTTACTTCACTTACCCCTCGGGGATGAAGGAGGAGGCCTCAGGGGAGGAGTGCAAGAGGCTTCTAAGTTACTCTCACCTTCCACTTCATAGCCTGGGTCATGGTCGTCTCAGTATTCGCTTTATAATTATTTACGATGCAGACCTATGTTTGATACGCTCTTCTACAATATGAGATAGTTCACATTAAATTTTGTAAACTGTGCATTTTTAATGAAACCTTATGATTGGCGTTATGAGAAGAACCTTGGTCACCCAGGAGGCGGACACTAACATATCTGGGAAGGAGAAGGAGCCCGGAGCTAGTGCCGAGAAGCCACGCAGGAGGCTTTCACACTATGGTCTCTTCAAGAAAGGATGTCTGATTTCATCTCGGAGCAAGTCCTTCTCCCACTGCTCTGTAAGTATATCAGCCGGCACTGCCAGTGGGTCCTGGCAACTGCCAACGCACAGTGGCAGAAATACAAATTTTTCTGTTCCAAGGGTTTGGACGTGGTAACATCTCCAGGGTGCATTAATACTGCAGCAAAGGGATTTAGATAAGATTTGCTTTATCTATTAGTTTTTTTAAATCAATAGCACTGGCAACAATTGTAGTCAATCTGTCAAATGCATGTCGGCCTTCCACGTTTGTCAGTACAAACCCAAGAACCCCCCATCTTCTTCTTATATCGGCCCCTGTCATGAGGCTAGGCAAGTACTAGCATCTCATTAGAGGAAAGTTCGTTTGGAATTCCCTTGAAAAAACTAGTTTCTGGCCTGCCGCTGACCCTCTGTTTCCAAGTCCTCTTTTCTTTGCTTACGTCTGTGTCCTTTGGTCATTTCAGTGGAAGTTTGAAAGTCAGATGTAAATGGCAATCTGAAAAGGAATCTAAAAGGGCAGTTGTCAAATGGAGATCTTGTTATAATAGGTGTGCTCTGCTTATCTGAGGGTAAAAACACTAATTTGGATATGCCACATCTGTTACAATAGGTTTGTTAGGGAACGAAGCCTTCGAGCACGCCAAGCACGCTGCCCCAGGGCCTTGGCAGAGCTCTCCCCGCTGCTGGGCTGGCCTTGGCCACTGGTGCTCACAAAGCCATCCTTTTCTCACTCAGCTCGCTGCTTGGATGTCACCTTCTCAGAGGGACCGTTCCTTAACACGTTTACCTTCCCTTTCCTTCCTTGCTTTATTTTTATTTCTCAGCACTTTCTTGACATTGTATGACATATTTACCTGATGTATATACACCTCTTGTCTTTCCTCTCAGTAGGAATAAACTCCAAGAACTCAGGGCTTTGTCTGCCAGCTTCTCTACCCCCAGCACCAAGAGCAGAGTCGGTCTGGCGGACAAGGGCATCTGTCAATATTTGTGAAGGCAAGAACCTGTGACGGTGAAGAAGGGCGACTAGTCCAGGTGGGGTAGCTGAGTGACGGTCCTCACTTCCTTTTCTGTCACGTCAGAGTCATACAATGGCTTGCCTTAGAGTTTTCCTAGCTTTTCAACCCTGTGTTTAAAAAGTCTTACATTTCACTGCCTAGTAATAAATTGACCTTTTGGTTAAGAAATCACACCTCTTATACCGAGTTACAAAGCCCGCAGATGCACCCTTGCCTAAAGCCCACTGCCAGTCCTCTTGGTGTCCGGGTGTCCATCTGGGTATAACCTTTTGTTGTGAGCTTGGCTCTGGCAGCTGGACGACCATTCAGAGATAACAAGGCGATACCACAGTTCCCGGTGGCTATGTTTGGTTGGTTCTGTCTGTGGCTGACATGATTTTATTAATACCAGCAGTCACTCTTTACCATTCTCTTATTTTCCAGTGTGATTAACGGTAAGCCTATGGAAGAAAGGAGCTTTATAATAGCAAGCAATCATTTAAGTCATGCTTTGACTACCTCCAGCTGCCTGCTCAAATAGAAATGAACTCCTCAAGGTGGAAAGTAATTGGTAGATGTAGCATTTAAGTACCAAGAGGTGGTAAAGTAGGAAAGAAGGTTTTGAGGAGGACTGAGCATATTTGCACACTGAAGGTTGACCTTCCTTCTGGAACAACCCTGGGGCGATGGCAAAGGTTGGCCATCTTGGAAGCAATTTGCAGGTACTACTGGCACTCAAAGTCCTCCAGGAGAGACCACCTAAGCCAGGAAAAGTAACAGTTACAAGGAAGGAAGGAAGGAGCAGAAGAGACAGAGAGGAGGAATAAAAAAGAGAACATGGTTTTTTGTTGCAAAGTCATAGCATATCACAAGAACAGAATTTTGCTCGCTAACCTCAGTCTAAGGTCTTCTATCCAGAACACCTGTTAAGTAGAACAAGAATCATTTCTCCTTTTTCTGTTGATTTCTGGAGATAATACAAAAGTCAGTAAAAGGGCTTTGATGTTGCCAACATTGCTCTGGAGATCTTCAGCTCTTGAAAGAGCATTTCAGGGCGCAGACATCAGGCTTCGAGATACTTTCAGCTGTAAAGTAGAGCTAGCACCAATGGACAGATGTGACAGACATGCTGATGCCAGCTGCCCTGTTGGAGCAGACGATGGACAAGGATTAAGACTAGCTCGAAGGGTACATTTTTGGTGAAAGCTATTTTAAAGGAAAAATCCCTTCTCTCGTTGGAATATTCCAGAATTCTCCCTTGGTTTAGCTCCCCTTGTTGGCCCCAAGACCAGATATGGAGTTAACTGATGGGATATAATCAGGGAAGAAGGGAAGAATCCCACGGCGCAGGTTTTGCCTCAAGTTCAGCCCTCGTAGGCTCTGGCTCATGCCCAGCTTAGAGAGCAGGAGCTTAGAGAGCATCCTACAATCAGCACTGAAAAATTTCCAGACTTCCCTTAACATGTTGGCAAGAAAGTTACCACTCGACTCTTTCCCCACCATGTTCAGCTGTACCTCAGGCAAATAACACAGTTGTATAAATTCTAGCACCAGGGTTAGTCATCAACAAGGGGCCTTGATTCATGCTTAAAAAAAATGAAAAGATTCTATAGGGTTAAAATGTGGACTTGGGAGTCTAAAAATATCCAAGATTCCCCTACTTGGTAGTGATAAGAACTTCAGCTAATTACCTAGCTCCTGGGAGCTTCGATTTCTTTACCTGTGAAATGGGGAGCTTCTCTCACGCGGGTTCTCAGGCAAGAACCCAGGCCTTGCATATTCTAAATGCACAATAAATAACTGCATTTGCGTGATTACTACTATCATTAATTCGAGACAATAATGGGAAGAAATTTTAGCCCAAACACAACTGATTCCAGATCTTCTCTGGCCAGTTGAGCTCCCCAACATCGAAGTCAAGAATCCCTCAACAGCGTGTAATGGTGATCAATACAAACTGAACGGCTGTGCCCCTTCAATCTGTTTTTCATAAAATCTCCGGATATTATTTACAAGTTAAAGTTTTACCGTGCCCCTTCCTGCCCCCACCTTCGGAGTTCTGAAAAAAAGGATTCTGATTGGACGGCACCACTTGCCTGGTGCCGCTTCCAGAAGCCACGCCCCTCCGGCGGCGTCCTTCTCGCCTTCTCTTCCTCGCCCTGTCGGCCTGGGGCACCGCTGCTCATCCCAAAGCCTCAACCTAGACACGGCCTCCTCTGTGAATCCTTGGCTCAGATCCAGCCAGTCACTCTCTCCATCGTGCTGGACCCTGGCGTGGCTCTCAGGCTGTGCAGATGCCGTGTTATCGTGGGCGGTCGCCGCCCTGTCTCCTTCCCCGTGTCTTGCTCTTCTTGGTGACCTCTCTGCAGAACCTAGGGCCTGATAACAGAAAGCGCTCAGCCAGTCAGTTGAATGAATCAACCAGTGATGATCAGTACCTCCTAGGAGAAGCAGGACCCATGCCTTACCCTTCCTCCCCATCGTTCTCCATAGGAAACCAAACTCCAGCCAGTCCCGAGCACCAGCTGTGCTTTCCGGGCTCCAGCTGCTCAGGCCCTCCCTCGGTCCGGAGCATCCTCCCTCGGTCCGGAGCATCCTTCCCCGCTTCCCCTGCCTGTCCGGCTCCTATCCATCTTTGAAGCCCTGGCTAGAGGTGCTGCCATTTGGTGATGGTTCAGACCTACTTGTAATGTGTCTGCTTCCCCTGATCATCGCTGGGCCCCTGAGGATAGGGGGCTATGTCTTGCATCTACGGAGTCTGGGGCCTGCAACAGGGAGTTTACTCCGTAAATGTCTGTTGAATTTGTAAACAAAAGATATACGTACACTTAATAACCTCCTTCTTCATTCAGGACCCATTCATTACTGGTATTTTTGTTGCCTTTTCATACCTTAGACTTCTTGAAATTACTTTTAGTACCAATCCCAGGGCTGAAGATTTAGTAGCTCCTTAATAAATATTTTTGGTTACACAAGGATTTCCTTAATATTGTATGTTACAGCTTATGTTTTGCCATTCTTAATTGTATTAAAGTTATGCCTAAAGTGAAAGACAAATGCTTCCCTTAAACTTTCACATAAAGGCTTTCTCCAAGAAACACTATTGTAACCGTCAGAGACAAATAGATGAACACATGAGTCGGCAGTGCCGCTGGGTGGCAGAGAAGTGGCTCGGCACTAGAGGTCCCTCTCTCCTTGTGATCCAGTGACCCTGCCCAGGGCCCTCACCAGCTCCAGTGGCTTCTGACTCGGAACAAAAAGTAAGGAGCCGAGGAAATTTGAACCAGTGAATTCTTTGTGGCATGGCAAATTAGATCTTACACGTCAGGCCTGTGTTGCCGCAGCCCTGGCCAGGGCCACAAGAAAAGAGCTGTTTCCCTCTCCCAAATCCTAGCCCCAGTTATTTTGTTTTATTTATATCTGGCTCTTGAATTGACCGTGTGACTTTATTCAGATCCTTTTGTCTCACCCTCATCTGGGAGGCTACCTGAGCCTGGCTGCTGGCTTTACACTGAAACATCACTGTGGAGTATGAGCAAGGAATGGGACTCCCTGTTCCCCACAGAGGCATGTCCAGCGACGAAGCTGAAACAAGTCAGTCACGAGTTTGATGCCTTTTATTTAAGGGAGAGCAATTCATGGACTGGGGGAGCACGGTGCCTCACAGGCTGTGGAGACTTTTTCCCCAGGAATTTGGGGCAAGAGCGACTTTTATGGAGCGTTAGAAGCAGCAACTCAGAAACTGGGCAGGATGGAGTGGGAGGCTGGGATTTCCTTCTAGGGCCGGCAGGCCCTGTTTTCTGGGGTTAGGCGAGCGAGCTAACACTCCGTTGGAGGACCACGATGCGCCTGTGTTAGGTCTCCTTGGCTGGCATTCCCTGTAAGTGCAAGCTGACTTAGGTTTAGATATGTGACATGGGCGGGGCCACTAGGTGGCCCCCATTTAGTCAGTTCCCATACGTGAATTCACTTTATCAGGCATGAAGATTTGGAGAATAAACTCAAGGACACCAGGGTCCTGTAGCGGAGGCTGTGCCCTGTCCAGCACGGATTTTTCATCCCAAAGGTCAGGAGTCCTCAGAGCCATGAAGCACCCTCGTTCTTCACATGCAACTAGCAAGTGCCAGAGAGGAAAACCTCGGTGGTTATGTTATTTTTTTCTACCAAGAATCAGTAACTAATAAGAAATAAGTAGAGGAGCACATGAAAGGCTAACCATTGCTTACGAAATGAGAAAAAGAAAACTTAACTCATGTCAGGAAATAAAGAATAGAAAGGTGACTTTCAAGGAACCAGCTTCAGGATTTTGTCATGGTGGCACTGGAGTCGTGGAGAGGAGGGTGGGAGGTGAAAGGGTAACTGTGGCTTCCCTGTTACTAAAACCAATGCAGCTTTTCCAGGACTGATCTTTTACGAGCCCCCAAGGGTGGCATCGCAGGCCCTGCAGAGAGCCTGTCCTCCTTCTCCTTCTGCGCTGGGGGGCCTTCAGCCGTTCCCCTGTAAGCGCCTACCCCATGGACCTGTGTCCCTGCTGATGCATGGAGGCAGCCCGGGCTACCCTACAGAGCCCAAAACTGGGGTGGGGGTCAGTGCCAGCCCTGGAAAGGGCTTGAGCTCTGGGAGCTGGATGGGGAGGGGACATCCTCTTCACCTGGTGAATGTCACTCTCCACGTGAGGGGCTCCGCTGGGGAAGGACCAGCCCGGGGCCCTGGCAGGGACCCCGGTTGCCCAGGTGTAAGGTGATACCGGGTCATCTCCAGGTGTCCATTCCTCGTTCCTTTGTCTTCTGGTCCCATGTCCACTGCCCCCTGAGCTGGAGGGTTCCCAACTCCGGACCAAGGAGTACCCTGCAACTGATCTAACCAAAGTTGCTTTTCGCATATCCAGTGGCTAAGTCCTCGGGGGGCATGGATTGCCAAATACACTGGCTTTGGACTTGGCACGGCGTATGTATAGCAAAGGAAATTTGACCCAGCAAGTGGTTGGTCAAGGCGGGCTTTTTCCTGCTGGAGACTTGGGACCCAGTTTGGAAGTGGTAGAAAATTGTACAAGTTATCAGGCAACTCTACGTAGTTGCTGGTGCCCTGACTTGTTCCAAAGTGATTTTTGACTAGTTACAGAATGGATTACACTAAGAGATGAGATCACACACATCAGGGGGCCTGTGCTGAGAGCTTTTGAATGGGTTTTACCACCACAGTCCAAACAATGACCTGGAGTGTGGAGAGCCAAAAATAAGGAAGGCATGTGGGGGGTGGAGGGGTGCCAAAGACACACCCTCACGCTGGGAATGGGACTCTAGACGTTTCTGACACCTCCATTTCAAAAGGCAACGTCAGACTACAGATCAGTTTGCCAGCCTGGAATTCTCCTTGGGGGTTTGGCAGAACCTCTCAGCTGGCTGTGATCCAGCCACAAATTGCAAGGAAGTTAATGTCTTTCATATGCTATTGGCAACTCTGGGCCCACCCACGGTAGTGAAGTAACTCAGAAAATTCTCACTGCTTTTATTCTCCCTACGAAGAGACACAACTCAGAGACCTCTGCAATTTACAAATCGATGAACAGGAACACCTGTGAATTGCTAATGGCTTAAAACTTTGCGGAGAGAAAACTCAGAACCTGACAGTGTCATTAATTTAGGGAGAGGCCAGAGTGAACCGAATTCCCCAGCATCTTGTATTTTGTTTGGTGATGAGCGCATGCAATCCCCTCAGAGGTGCACAGACTCTGAAATGGAATCCAATTAACCCATAGCCGTATTTCAGCGGGGAAGCCGGGAAGCAGATTTGTCTCACTTCCTTCTGCAGTCATCATGACGCTAATAGATGGTAGCATGTTGAGGAGCCTAATCGTCATGGCGTTTTTATAGCCTGGCAATTAACTTCTCCACTTTCCTGCAGCCCAGAGGGAAGGCTGGAATCTCCAGGCAGGGTTCTCCTTCCCTGTGCAGGTGCCCAGAAACAGCCCCCTCCCACCCGTGGTCTCTTCTCAGTGGGATGACAGCAAAAACTACAGTTAAGCTTTCATAAGAAGAATGACGGTTTCAAAGCATAGCAATTGCTTTTCTATATCAAGTGCGTTTCTTCGGAAGGTGCAGAGCCTCTGCTGTGCCCCTAACTTAAAAATATGTATTTCTGGGAGATTGCGGTATTCTGGTTATTCGCTGTTGTGTAGCAACTTACCTCAAAACTTTAGTGACCTAAGACAACAATATTCTTTTATGGTCATTGTATTGATTTGCTAGGGCTGCCATAACAAAGTACCACAGACAGGGGAGTTTAAACAACAGAAATTTATGTTCTCAGTGTTCTGGAGGCTGGAAGTCTGAGATCAGGGTGTGGGCCGGGCTGGTCTCTTCTGAGGGCTCGCCCCTCACGTGGTCTTTCCCCTGTGCGTGCCTGCGTCCTAACCTCCTCTCTGTGTAAGGGCACCAATCATACTGGAGTAGAGCCCACCCTATTGACCTCATTTTAACTTAATTACCACTGTAAATGCCCTCTCTCCAGATACAGTCACATTCTGAGGAACGGGGACTTTCGACTTCAACTTACGAATTTGGGGAGACACAGTTCAGCCCATTATAGGCATCAGTGCAGAGTTTGGACAGAGCCCAACAGGGATGACTCATTCCCGCTCCACGGCACCGGGGCCTCAGCTGGGATCACTAGACTGGTGGGAACTGGAGCAGTGGGGGCCACCTAGACCCCTTCTCTTCCTCCTTTGTCTCTCCGCCCATGTGTCCTCTCCAGTGCTGGCTGTTTCAGGGCAGCTGTACTTCCTCCATGCTGGGCCAGGGGTCCCGGAAGCAAGGCCTTTGCAACCCAGCCTGCGAAGTCATCATTGTCAATCCCCCTTCATTCTGTGGGTCACACAGGGCCAACCTCAATTCGATGTCCTTTCTGCTCCTGGCTCTGCCATCGCCTTCCTGCCTCTCCGGGCCTCACCCAGACAGTCCTCGCCAGGCTCCCGGAGTCTCACTGCTCCTGGCCGGCTCTGGGATGCCCGGACTTCTCAGGGGTTCTGTACGCATTTAGGTCAGTTCAGCCAACATTTCTAGAACAGTGATCACAGGCCACAAAGATGTTTTCCGTCTTTGAGAAGCTCAAGGTCCAGGACTCATAAACAGAGTTTCCATATCTTAGTGAAATGCTGTTGAGGACAGGAGGCGAATCAGGGAAGGGTCTGCGGACATTTCATTGTCCAGACCCCTAGAGCCGTGTGGAGTTAGCCCGGGCACAGCTTTGACGGAGGCCATGAGGAGTGGAGTGTAGATTACTGGGGATCATGCAGTTGGGGTTCTGGAGTGAGAGGCGCAGGTATGAGGTGGTGAATGTTGACCCAAATGGGGCTAGAGGGCAACTGGGGCACAGCTAGGGCCATCCAAGGACTTGGGGGCCAAGGAAGGTTTTCTGAACGGATATGAAACTGCTAGTTCTGCTTTTATGCACATTGCTCTGGGGGTCGAGTTAGAGGGATTGGAGGACGGGGTCAGGAGCCTGGAAATTTGTTGGGCGACTTGCGAGAGTCCAGGTCATTGCAAGTCTGACCTAGGGCAGTAATCGGAGCAACGAAGAGAAGGGAAAGATTTGAAAAATGTTTTCTAGTTAAAATTGCCAGGGCTCTGCTGCAGGTGCTGGGGGCGGGGGGAGTGGTGGTGGTGATGGGTGTAATTGTTGGGGGTGGGTTTCAGGGGGCTGCTGTTTTTCCCACTTCCAACCAGTGTTCTCTCTTTGTCCTTCCAACTACTGCTGCTGTCTTCCTAAGCTTCCTTCTCTTTCTGGAAGAGTCCCTCTGGCCAGGTGACCATGCTTTCCCCTTCGGCTGAACCTCCCCTCCACAGGACGCCCATCCTAATTCAACTGAGAAGACAGGCCGATCCCCTTACCAGGAAGTCTCTCTTTACCCAAGCTGCCCACTAATTCAATTAGCCCGTTGGTCTGTCATTTCTGCTTTAAGTTTACAACTATTTAATTTACAATTGTGTGTCTATGAATAAAATACTATTTTGATAGAGAAATTCATTCCAAAGTGGCTATTATTTTCCTGGATGGTTTATCGTGTTTAAAAAAATAACATTTTTATTTTGGAAGAATGTTAGGTTTACAGAAAAGTCACAGAGCCGGTACAGAGTTCCCTCAGCTGTTTTAATGGTATTATCTTACATTAATGTATTACATTGATCCAAACCAAGAAACTAACCCTGGTACATTACTGTTAACTGAACACCTGAATTTATTTGGACTTCCCCTGCTTTGCCTTTACTGCTTTTTCTCTGTTCCAGGTCCCAGTCGATTCAGGATTGCACGTCACTCTCAGTTGTCCTGTTTCCTTAGTCTCCTCTTGTCTGGGACCGTTTCTCAGTCCTTCTTTATTTCTCATGACCTTGAAAGTTTTCAGGAACACTGGTCAGGTATTTTATAGAAAGGCCCTCGATTGGGGTTTGCCTGAATTGTGGATCTTTGGGAGAAAGGCTGCAGAGGTGAAGTTCCCTTCTCGTCCTGTCGTATCAGAGGTATGTGGCTTCCACAGGGCTGCGTGGATGAGATGGGCCCCATCCCTGAGACTGGGTGGTGTTTGCCAGGTGTCCCCAGTGTGGAATCACTCTTGAACTCCTGTCCTGGTCTAAGTTTTTGGTAGTGATACAGTGCATGGCTTTTAAAGGGCACGATGCCTTTACTACCTTTTATCTCCAGGACTTCAGGGCTGAACCTGGTGATGGATGTTACTTAAGCATTCACACTCCTAAGGGCAATTGCAGCATCTGCTGAGCTCCAGTGGGTCATAACCAAACACTGAATCATGGGCAGTTATGTCCTCCATGGGAGGTGACACTGCACGATGCACAGATAATGAACCTTGTGGTCAGAACTGGCTTCCCATCCTGGCTTCCCTGTTAGTGTTGCATGACCTAGAACATATGACTTAACCTCTCTGGTCAGTCTGCTTTCCTTTCAGGTACCATTTCTATAAGCCCCCAAGGCTCATGAATTGGGCTTCACATTTGAGCTGGGGGAATTGCTATTGCAAGCACTGTCTGAATTGGGGGAATATTCTTCATTCTCCATCCCTACAGTGAGGGAAGCAACTCTGGGGCAGACCTACTTTTTTTTGTTTTTTTTTACTATTTCTTCCCTGTTGCTGTTGGGAAACCTGCGTTTTCTTATCTTTATTTTTTAAAATCATATTTTATTGATTATGCTATTACGGTTGTCCTTTTTCCCCCTTGGCCCCCCTCCACCCAGTACCCCCTATTCCCTTGGCAATCCCCCCACCACTGGTTCATGTCCATGAACTGAATGGGTCCTGTGTGTAAGTTCTTTGGCTACTCCATTTCTTATACTGTACTTTACATCCCCATGGCTATTCTGCAACTACTTATTTGTACTTCTTAATCCCACACCTCTTCACTCATTCTCCCCCTCCCCCTCCCATCTGACAACCTTCTGGTAACTAATTTCTTTTCCCTTGATTTTAAGAGTCTCTCTTTATCTTGAACCTTTGACCTTTTAATAATGTTGTTTCTTGGAGTGGGCCTCTTAGTGTCCATCATAATTTGGACTCTCTGTGCTTCCTGGACTTGTATGTCTATTTCCTCCTACAAATTAGGAAAGTTTTCTTTCACTGTTTTTTCCACATAGATTTCTAATTTCTTGCTCTTCCTCTTCTCCTCCTCATACTCCTGTGAGGTGAATGTTGGACTTCTTAAAGCTGTCCCAGAGGCTGTTTAATACTATCTTAATATTTTTTGGATTATTTTTCCTACTTGTTGTTCTGATTGCTTGGTTTTTGGTTCCTTATATTCCAATTTATTGATTTGATTCTTGGCTTCATCCATTCTACTGTTGTTTCCCTGTACATTGTTATTTATTTCAATTAGTGTGTCCCTCTTTTCTGACTGGGCCTTTTTTATGCTTTTGAGGTCCTCGCTAAGTTCCTTGAACATCCTTATAAATAGTGTTTTGAACTCTGCATCTGACCAATTGCTTATCCCCATTTAGTTTTGTTCTTTTTCTGGGGTTTTGATCCGTTCTTTCGTCTGGACCATGTTTCTTTGTCTCCTCATTTTGGCAGCCTCTCTGTGTTTGTTTCTGTGTATTAGGTAGAGCTGCTTTGACTCTGTGTCATGGTAGTGTGGTCTCCTATAGTAGGTGCCCTGTAGGGTTCAGTGGCTCAGCCTCTCCTATCACCCAAGCTGGGTACTGGAGGTGTGCCCTTTCTGTGGGCTGAGTACACCCTCCTCTTGTTGTTGAGACTTGGTTGCTTGTGGAAGGTCAATGGGAGGGATTAACCCAGGCCAGTCAGCCGCAAGGACTGGCTGTGACCACTGATCACCAACCTTCACCCTCTGTGGAGGATCAGCTATGCAGGGGCAGGGTGGTGGTACACTGACATGGCCTGTAGCTGTCCACTGGGTACATGGGCCCTAGGGTTTCCTAGGTGGTACAGGCCAAGGTCAGCCCCCACCTATGTTTGCCTGGGGCACCTTGTCAGAGCTCTAAAGCAATCTGAGATGGCTGCTACTTGTGCTGGGCTTGGAGATTCCCAGGTGAAGCCTCCCTGTGACTTTAATCTGTCTGCTGCTAAGGCTCACTGAGGCCAGCTGCTGCTTGTTTGATAGGATCGAGGAGCCAAGACCAGCCATTCTTATGGAAATGCAGCTTAGGGGGGCCCATAAATTGGGTGGGTTAGGAGTTCTGTGGATCTCCAAGGTGAGTCACACAGTGTCAGCCAGGTTGATGGAGTCTCAGATATGACACCAGATTGCCAGCTCTGTGAGGGGAGAGTTTAGAAAAGGGACAATGACCTCTGCTCTCCCCAATGCCAGACACTTCAGTCTCTCCCTGTATACCACTGGTGCCCTTCAAGCTGCCACCCTGGTGCTGGAGCTCAGAGGGAATGAGTCTGAGTAGGTGAGTCCCCGTGTGGGTTCCCCAAGGGGAACTTTTTATTGTTCCAGCAGCCTCCTCCACTGACTCAATCCCTGCTGGTTTTTGCAGCCAGAAGTTGTGGGGACTTATCTTCCTGGCACTGGAATCCTGGGCTGGGGGACCTGGTGTGGGTCTGGGACTCCTCACTCCTGAGATATCCCTCCCGAATTTTTGTCCACATGGATGGGGGGCCCGCCTGTTCTGCGTCCATGACCCTCCTACCTGTCTGGATGGATGTGGTTTCTTCAATTCTGTAGTTGTCAGACGTCTGACATTCCTGAGTGAGGGGTTTTCTATATTTTAGTCATAATTTTGATGTGGTTGCATGAAGAGGTGAGCCATATCTGCCTATGCTGCCATCTTGACCAGAAGCCCCCGCATCTTCTTATTTTTGAAATAGACACTCCTCAGGTTAACCTGTGTTACATTTTGTCTTTGAATATTTTGCCTTTAGGATTCTCTTAAATGACATAAAGACCCTCTGTGGTTTCGATTTGTCACCTGAGCCAGATGTAAAGGAGAGTCCCAGGACCCAAATATTTATCTGAATTGATAAGATGACAGGAGCTTTCTGAGAGTAAATAGAAGGAAGCTTCCTGGACCAGTGTTGAGAGTGAAGGTTCTAGAGGAACGCCCACGAATTCTGATCTCTGCTGCCTGTCTTCCTAGCCTCTTGCACACAAGATATGGTCTACACGTGTCATGTTTGCTTCTTCATGGTCAAGTCTTGGTCAGAACATCCACATGGCTATAGATATCCATGGTTCTCACGGTGTCCAGCTCACATCATATCAACAAAATCTCCTTGGAACACTTGGGTCCAGATTGGTTTCAATCTTTAACTTACCTTAGGACCCCAGAGGTCTCCAGCTATGGAGTAAAGAGTCCTGGTACGGTGATAGGGGCCACTTGGCAAGGTTTTCAGGAGGATTAAATGAGGCTTATTTCATTTCTATGAAGGGCCTGGTACCTGGTAAGTGATAAACCAAAGTTCGTTTCTTTCCACTTACGGTCCTATGAAAATTTAGGGTCTTAAAATAATTTCTTTTTTAAAAATAAGATTTTAAAGTAGCAATTTCACTTCCCTTGCCATTTCAGAGAGTTTATTTTAGGTTTAGATGCAGTTTATAACTCTATATAATAGATGGACCAATGAACTACACTTTAGCAGGGGTCGGGCTAACACAATCACCCCAAAGGTATTTGAAAACTGACTTGTGAAAAATCCTTTCCTTGATTACAGCAACCGTATTTTTTTAATCAGGTAGAAAACAAGTCACAAGAAAGTATATAAAATGATTCCCAAAGAAACGATAAAATCCATTGGGAAGGACGTCAGGAGGCTATTCTCCCTGCCAACGAAAAAGAATAAACACTGCAGTCTTTGCCGAATCCAAAACATAGCTTTTGGAAAATAAAGATTTATGATCTGGGTATAAATGGTGATGAATCACTTGGCGATACATGTTTTCTGGCCCAACATGTCAAAAGTAACGAGCCATAGTGTGTCCCAGAGTTCATCTACGCTTTCCCTGTAAAATATGGAATAGATGGAACACAATTTGTCTGAGTCTTTGCACAACTCTCTTCCAATTACTGTGCTTCTGTTGCTGTCATCGGTGAAAATAAATGGTCTGATAATTACAGCCTCAGATATAGTCTTGCAGCCTGCGTTTTGCTGGCCGTCGCCAGCCTCTATGTCTAATGGGGTCACATTATGAGTCATAACTCAAATTTGATTGTCTCCTACTAATGACCCCTGGCTCCTCTTCTCCCCCAGTGACCTCCATTTCAGTGCGAGGCTCTCCCAACACATCGCAGGAGCTCCCTGGGGCATGCCTCACTTGCCCTTGAATAAGGCTGTTTCTTGGTGTACTGCCTTACTCTGGGCATACAGTGTCCCCGGGGGAACATCTGATGTTCCACTATTTTTCCTGAGTCTTATGGTCTTCCAACAAGGCATCTGTGTCTGGGCACGGCTCCTAATTCACTGGGACACTTCTGGTACCAAGCTGTGTACAAAGGTCTGTGGCAAGATGGGGGAGAACCAGTACTTCTCTCTCTGTGTTGTGTGTGCATGTGCAATCAGCCATGCTTGCGCCATGAAGGTTTGCAACTATTTTAATGAAATAGCCAGTCCGATTTTACCTACACCTTTCTTTCTCTCTCAGACCCTAGTAAGAGCCACTGTGCCCTTCCTATGAACCCTGCTCTCCATGCCTGGCTCCTGTCCCTCTAGGATGAGTTCTCTCCCAGGAAACGCCAGTGCTGGGGCAAATAGCGAGTCTGTCCCACCAGTTTGCCAGACAAGCTAAACAGATATAAATCCCCGCCGAGGCTCAAGCTGGGATCTGCATTACATTTTATTTTAATGAAATATTTGTAGTCCTTTTGCAAAGGTTTTCATGGTTACCATCAGTCCCTTCTTGGAAGGAGGAGAAAAGAGCCCTGTGGCATTGGGGCATTGTGGCGTTTGTCCTGGCAGGCCCCCAGGGCATGCCTGATGATTGTTCGAAAGCTTGACCCTGGCTGTGTTGCTTGACCTGTCCAATAGACAGCTGACCCCATCCATTCTCTTCCCTCTCCAGCTGGCTCTGTCAGGAGTGCTGTCTGTGTCCTAGGGAAGACACTGTGAGCCATTGTAGGTGCCATGTTCCTTCATTTCTGAGGAAATGTGAGGACAGAATACCTATGTGACATCTGATTTATATTGCTTTTCAGTCAATTTTATTTGCATGTCCAACTTCAGAGAATATGTGTGTGTGTACATACACATACTCATGTTATGGATAGGGAAGTTGAGATAAAATATTCCAGGAAATTTTAAAAAAGCAACAACTACTTTGAGCCGTGCCAGGGTACCTTTTTTATAATCTTCAGTTGCCTGCCCTGGAAGTGAACTTGAAGCAGAGATCGAAAATGGAGAAGACATTTGCACCAAAATAAACTGATGCCTGCTTCCTTCTAAAAGCTGGGCACCATTCCAGATTCAGCACACACTGTCTGTCTTCTTCCAGGATGACTTCATGTCATACTGTTGGTTTTCAAGAGCCATGAAGGACACAAGTCCAGGTCACAGATGGCTGGTCTGTGAGTCATGCCTCCAGTGCCAAGATCTCACTGTGTGGATGATTGATGGGTGCTTAGGGAAGACTACACTTCACCTTTCCAGAGGTTACCATGGAACCAGATAAACCAAGTGGAGATTTTTTTCTTTTTTTTTGAAAATTGTTTGAACCATGCTATAATAGCAATAACAGGGATTTGAAAAAAAGTACCCAGAGTCTCAGTTCCCAATAAATAACTGTGTTTTCTATGTTCATTTACAGTATAAAAAGCAAAAAACAACCTCCTCGCATAAATGTATAAAGGAAAAATGGCTGAGACTTTGAGTGAATGGATGCACTAAATTGGCTGAACACACATGTAAATATAGTAAAAACTATAGTGACATTGAGTCACCCTTATTTATCCAAAAGGATTGAAAAAAACAAAATCAGAAAAATCTTTATTATTTTTACACATCCTGTCTGAGTCTCCTTTCGCCTCAGAGAAAGAAAGATCTTACATCTTTTTATTTTAAAGAAAAACAATCGATGTATTGCTTGTTAAGGACTTGTTTTCTGAGTATAAAATTAGTATATGCATATGGTGGAAAATCAGTAAAAATAAGAAAAAAATAAAAATCTCTTGTAATTTCTCCACCAGGGATGACAGTCACATTTCGTTTATTTTTAATAGTGTTTGCTCTGCATGCGTGTACTTTAAAACTAACTTGGGTCATGCGCCACTGACACTTTGCTTCCGCTCCTTTCACTGATGACCATTTCCCCAGCATTCCCTCGGTGCCACTGAACAGTATTGGAAGGCCTCGTTTTAAACGGCTGCATACTATTCATCGCAGACAGAGTTCTGTTGCTGAACATTTCACTCCAACATTTGTTGTCATAAATACCACTGCAATGAACAAGTTTGTATGTTGATCTTTGCTTGAATTTCAGGTAAATTCCTTAGGGAAGAAGCTTACAAGACAATCTGCTCTTAGCTTGAAAGTTGATATTCTTTGTTGCTGTTTAAAAAAGTTTTTAAATTCTGTTTCTTATATTGCGATGGTTATCGTAGATTTTATAACACAGTCCTTGATTTCTCACAGCCTAATTAATAACTGATACTTTTAGCTCTTCTTGGAGAAAACAAGGTCCTTATAACGCTTTCCTAAATTTAACCTTTTTCCAACTTATATGTGACCACTGCTGTATATGTATATTTTTAATTTTATATCCCACAAAATATTTTTTGTTTGTTTTTAAATAGTCAAAAATGATTAATTTTTACTCACATATTTATGCTTTTCAATGGGCTTCATACTTCCTAAAACTATAAACGTTTTCTAGGATAATTTTTCTTCTGCCTGAAGAACTTGTATTTCTCGTAGCGCAAGTCTGCTAGTGATAAATTCTCTGCTTTTGTGTGCTTGAAAATATCTTTAGCTCACTATTTCTATTTTCTATTTCACTGGACATAACTGGGAGTTATTTCAGTACCTTGTTTTCTGTCTTCCATTTTTTCCTTATCAGTCTCACTATTGCTCCTTTTTCAGATAATTTGCCCCTTTTCTCAGGCTGGTTTTAAGATTAATTTTTTTCTTTTTTTAAAATTTAGTAGTTTTACTAATATGTACCCAGGTGAGGATTTCTTCTCACTTGTTTGAAATTTGTAGGGCTTGAATTTATGGCTTGTTATCTTTTATTAGTTTTAGGTAGTTTTAACCAAATGTGTCTTCTTTTCATTTTCTTTCCAATTTCATTGTGTTACTCTAATTACACTGTGTTAGACCTTCACACAATACTCTATATATTTTCTACCTTATTTTCTGTATTTTCTATCCTTCTATCCCTGTGGTTCATTCTGGACCTTTTATTCCTAGTTATATTTTATTCATTAATTCTTCCTTCTAATCTGCCATTAAATCCATCCTTTGAATTATGAATTTTAGTTATATTTTTTAACTCTAGAATTTTAATTTGTTTCTTTCAAAGATGTTCGCACTCTCTGTTGAAATTCTCAGTCTTGTTGTTCATCTCCTTAACATTTAAAAAAATTTTTAATTGAATTTATTGGAGTTACATTAGTTAATAAAATTATATAGGTTTCAAGTGTATGATTGTAAAATATATCATCTGTATATTGTATTGTGTGTTCACCCTCCAAAGTCAAGTCGTCTTCCGTCACCATTTATTCCCCCATTACCCTCTTCTATCTTCCCATCCCCCTTTCCCTCTGTTAATCATCACACTGGTGTCTGTGTCCATGAGTTTTTTTCCTTAATCTCTTCACCTATTTCCCCCATCCTCCCAATAACCCTCCCCTCTGGGAGCTATCAGTCTGTTCTCTCTCTGAGTCTGTTTCTATTTGGTTGGTTTATTTTGTTCATTGCGAGCCAGGGGAAGTGAAATTATAAGCCAGTCTTTCTCTGACTGGCTTATTTCATTTAGTATAATGTTCTCCAGGTGCATCCATGCTGTTGCAAAGGTAAGATTTCCTTCTTGCTTACGGTTGAGTAGTATTCCATTGTGTAAATGTACCACAGCTTTTTTATCCATTTAACTACGGATGGGCACTAGGGATGCTTTCAAATGCTGGGTTTTGTAAACAGCACTGCAATGAATACAGAGGTGCTTATATTCTTTCAAATCAATGTTTCAGATTTCATTGGATATATGCCCAGAGGTGGAATCACTGGATCATAAGACAGGTCCATTTTTAATTTTTTATAATAACTCCATAATGTTTTCCACAGTGGCTGCACTAATCTGCATTCCCACCAACAGTGCACAAGGGTTCCCTTTTCTCTGCATCCTCACCAGCACTTGTTGTTTGTTGATTTATTGATGATAGCCATTCTGATTTTCACAGATAGACGTTATGTGGCCTCTTCTGCCCAGCTCTGGTGCTCTGGGCTGGGGAACTCGGCCTGGAGTTGAGACCCCATGCTTCTCAGGGACAACATTTGCAGCTGAGAGATCCCTTTGGAATCACAGCAACTGCTTCGCTGTGGGAGTGGGGCAGCCCCTTTTGCTTTTCTGTCCTTCCTACCAGTCTTGATGTAGCTTCTTCTGTAAACCCTTGGTTATAAGACTTATGTTCAGTTAGTCTTTAGTTGGTTATTCAGGTTGATTGTTCTATATTTTAGTTTTAATTCCAGTTTTGTCCTGGGCAGAGGTGAGTGTAACTTTCATCTACTCTGCCACTATCTTGGATCTCCTCTCCTTGAAAATTTTTACCATGAAGTCTGTGTCTGGTAAGTAAAATATATAGAATCTTATGGGCCCATTTCTCTTGTCTGATATTTCTGCTCAATTTTATTCAGGTTGCCTTATATGTTCATATGCTAGGTTCATTTTCATCGTAAGTTTACCAAATTATTTGTAGAAATAATAAGAGGCCTAGGGTGATTTTTTTTCCTTTGCCAGTAGGATGGGTGGTGCTAACATCTGCAATTTCCTTAATGCATTTTCAGGGATTGAGATCATCCAGAAGCCTAAAAAGGCCTCCATACTCCTAGGAAGTAGCTCTTTAAAGACCTAACCATAAAAGGGCATTCACCAGGACTTCTTCCTTGCTGGGTTCTAGACCTTAAACCACTTTATTAGTCAAAAGCAGTGCCTAGTTTCTCAGCTATAGTCTTAGCAATTGGTAAACACTTCCACGAAAATTCAGTCCTAAATACCAGCAGATTCCCCAAGACCTCTGTTCTCTCCCAGGTCCTGGTCCGGTAATTCCTCACTATCTTGTTAGCTCTCTCCTCTCGCACCGTGGTCCCCCTGCCTCCTTTTGAGTCCTAGAACAGCACCTGAGGAGACACGGCAGATAAGCCATCCTTAACCCAGTGCCAAGACAGAACATCCGTTTTACTCTACCTGAACTAATTTATCCACTTATATCTTTAATTTTAAGTTTCACTGTTATTTTGTTTTCTGCCTTAAAATTAAATCTAGGAAAATACCACCCTTGATGGCAGTATCTTGATGCTTATGCTTTTGTCAGAAAAGATTTGTCAGATCTGTTTTAAGTCATGTGGGAGATTTGTAGTAGGGGCGGGTCCTTTGCCAGACGTGTATGTGTGTGTGTGTGTGTGTGTGTGTGCGCGCGTGCGCACGCGCGCGCATATATATATTTTAAGAAAAGAATACTAGGTAACAACCAAGGATAACTAAAAGCAGAATGTGTGAGAACAATATCATAGCTTCCGTTATTAAAGCCAGTTATCATCCTGGTTGATCTCAGTTCTGGTATGTTCCGAATCCCCACAATACCACTGGTTTATTTTTCTCCATGTCTATCAGTCATGTCTGACTTTCAGATTGACAGAGAAATTAAGCATGCTTTCAAGAAAGGAATGTCATGAGCTCGAGTCTCTTTGCTGCTTTTCATCCCTGGGGCAGCACAACACATTTCCCAGAAAACCCCATCGGTGATATCTTAGCTAGGGTTTCACAAATTTTACAAATGTTAGGGCCCAAGAGTGCAGAACTGCCCGCGATATTACGGTGGGCACAACCTGACTTCGTCTCTCGCTTGTGCTTGATGAAATATCAGGCTGTCAATGGGAATGAAAAGAAAAAAATTACAAGTTAGAGCAATTGTATTTTTTTTCCTGCTTATTTTTCTTTAACAGTGTACATCAGCGTCTGGCAGAAGTAAGGCCCGCTTGAGTGTGGTTGGTAGGGTAATAATATGGGTGTAATAATTTATAGTTTTAATTTGAATATTTCACCTAAAATGTCATATGGTGTGCTTGAATGTGATATTATTATGTTACAGAATTCCATGCTTATGATTTTGTAATGAAAAGGGGGCGTTATTTGTGCCAGACCCTGTATATTCAGCAAGAAATGACAAGGTGGAAGCTGAGAACACGCAGGGTGGGGCAGGCAGATGGGATTCTGTGTGAAGAATGAGAGCACTCCAGTCCTTACTTCGCTCTCCGCGCTGCATGGCGCATTTGTTCCCGACCTGTGGTAAGCGCCTGGGGGAGGGCCGTGCTCAGCGTGGGCGCGCTGTGCAGGGCAGAGGCAGCCCCACCCACGTGGCGATGGGAGTAGACGTCACAGAGGAGCTTGTCCATTGCTGCCCTTCGTGTCTGCACTCCCAGGCCTAGAACTTGGCACCTTCTTCATATCCTGGCTCTCTTATATCTGCATATCTTCACATCTTGTTCTCCGTTAGTCCCTAATTGTTAGGTGATTTAAGTGTAATCCCTTTAGGGATGGATAGCCTGCAAATGTCATCAATGTTTAGTCCCCTGCTTCTGCTGTTTGCCCCACAGGTGGGCACAATGCTACATGTTGGAGATGCAGAAGCGAACAAAATGCTCCGTTTCATGGAAATTTACACTCTAGTGGGGGGGGACTGAAAGCAAATGCATATGAGGGGTGTGGTTAAGTGCTATTTAAAAACATAACTGACTCATAGGGAAAGGGCTTTGCGGGGAATTGGCACTTTCTGTAGGGTGGCCAGGGAAGGACTCTGGTAAGCCCACCTATGAACAAAGACCTGACGGAAGTGAAGGAGGCAGTGTGGGCATATCTGCAGGAGGAGTGTTCTAGATGAAGGCCTAAGGCAGGACTGTGCTCAGAAAGGTCGAGGCCCTGCAAGGTAGCTGGTCACGCTGGAGTGGGCTGGAGTGGGGTAGGGGACAGGTTTAAGGGAGTCGGATGGCACAGTGCCCGGAAGGCCATTGTAAGGAACGTGAATTTTAGTGTGTGAGATGCACTGCCTCGGGAGGGGAATGATAGGATCCAGTTGTGTTTTAACCTGCTCACCGTGACTGCTGGCTGGGGACGACACCACCCAGGCAAGGACAACAGTAGGGAGACCACGTAGGGGATTATTCCAGGAAGCTTTCGAGTCTTCTGACAATTAGTATCCAGTGACTTTCTCTGTTAGTCTCAAGGAATATATTCTTTTTAAAACAATCCTGCTTCTTATTGATTCTCTGGTTTCTGGGGGATGGTCTCTCCGTAGGCCCTGAACACTCTATTTTCGTAAGTTGCCTGGAGTCCAGGGCTTCCTATTCTTACCAGTCCCTGCTCCCCACCCCTGGAAGAGGGGACCTCACCCTGGAGCCCAGGCCTATCTGTCCCTGGGGCGCAGATACCAGAGCTCTCCCTGCTTCCTGTGCCATCTGTTATTTCCTATGGCTAAGAAAGTAGAATTGTAATACATTCCATTTGGGTTAGTTAAACTTAAAATAACATTGTGAGTTTTAATCCATCTATTTTTCAAATTTTCAATTCCCTGAACTACTTTAGTGTTCTGAAAAAAAAATGTTACTCTTAAAATTTTCCATAAAAGCCTGTGGACAGAGGTACACAATTTCCCTGTAGCTTCAGGCTCTAGCATGAGTAGCTGTGACAATGTGCATGAAATCTTTATTTACAATTTTGATAATGTGTTCATTGTGGAGATGTTTTTAAAAACTTAGTTTTTAAAAGAAATATTGTACTAAAATATTATTCATCTTGATTCCTATGTTTTTTTGGCAACCTATTATGTTTTGCGCCTGAGGTAACCACTTGCTTCCCCCTAATTCCAATCCCGATGGAGTCGGGGATCAATGAGAGCCTCGTATAGCAGCCCGGGCACAGGAGATGGTGACTTGGGCCAGATGGTGGAAGTGGGGGTGGAGAACATGTTGAAAAGTGTAAATGAGTATAACCGTGTAGGGTAATGGCATTATGGTTTCTCGTTTCTATGAGGGTAATAATTTACTGGCTCTTACTCTGCCTTCTTCGGAGATGTGGAGTCAGGATGTAGTTTCACTTTACTAGTATAGTTTTGCAAAAGCCCGGTTTTGGTATCACACATTCATTTTTCACTTTGGGCCAACTCTTTAACACTCACAAAGCAGCAATTTTCTGTTAACAGTCTGGATCTAGAAATAGAAAGAAAATATATTCTGCAGACACCTCTCTTTCATAGTCAGGCTATGCAGACCAAATAAATGTGGCACCAAAGGCAGCTGATCATAATCACATCGAGGAAATAATCCATTCCATTAAAAAGACCTGCGCCATAAATAAACCAACAGCTTCTGTTGCCTTTCAGGATCGTGTTCCCTCCGAGGCCCAGAAATGTGGCTGGGAACTCAGCCCATGGTGATTGCTACAAGCGTCTGATGAGTGATTTTTATTAAGTCTTCTACATTTTAAATAGTGATAGGTGAGGGAATATAATAATGGTACTCTGAGCATAGTCCCGTGGATCTGATCATTCTGGCATGGATAGGGACAGGTTCTGATGATGTTTTTTTTCCCCCTGTCTCATTAATTTTCTTGCTTTTTTTCATTCTCCCTCTCTTTTTTCTTTTTTTTTAAAGGACACTTATTCTAGTTTAAATGACATTCTCCCATGGAAAGAGCATGTGCAAATTACCTTTTGTTAGAAACGAAAGGGCATGTCATGAATGCTATTCCACCGTAGGGTTTCAAAGAATGCATTCATTCTTCCGGACAGAGAAATAATTGGCTCTGAATTAACTACGCAATGAAGAGTAAAATGTAATTTTCATAGCAGGGATCCTCAGGTACTTTAACTTTCTGGCCCTGCTAAGGCAGGGCTGCCAGGCTTCCTTCTCTCGAGGTACCATGTGGTGACATGGGACACATTTAGAATCCTAAGGGAGTGTCAAATTTGGGGGCCACAATGGCAGTTACCAAATTGGTAACGACCTTCTTATTTGACCCCTCCGCATTCATTTGGGATCCAGTTTTGGAGCTAACAACCATAAATACCCAAGTAACCTGTCTTAGGAGAACCGGTGATGTTAAACGCTTCTCTTTATTGCCTTTATTCGACAAACATTTGTCCCAGGCTCATAATAGGCCCTGCGTGGTGCCGGAGCTGGGTAGTGCGGCTGAAGGTGCAATCCCTAAAGGCATGTTTTATGAAACACCTGTGGATTTAAAACCTCAGGGTGTACTTTTTGTGTGCATCTATTTGACTGTGCTTTATAGAGAGAATCCTGGGACTCCAGATGGCAGAGAAGTCCCTGTCTTGGGCGGCTCAGGCTGCTGTAATAGAATGCCACGGACTGAAGCTTAAATAGCGGACGTGCATTTCTCATGGTTATGGAGGCTGGAAATCCAAGAACGACACTGCGCAGATTTGGCTCTTGGTGAGGGCCTATAGATGGCATACAGTCATCTTGCTGTAGGCTCACATGACATCTTCTCTGTGTGTGAGAAGACAGAGAGGAATCTCCCTCATCTTTTCTTCTATAAGGGTACTCATTCCATCATGAGGGACCCACCCATCTACATCTGTTTTCTCCCAAAGGCCCCTCTTCCAAATACCATCACATTGGGTTTTAGGGCTTCAACATATGAATTTAAGAGGACACGTTCAGTCCCTAATAGTCTCCCTTGGAGAGCAAACCAGCCCAGGAAACCTCTTTGCAGGGAGGGATGGCTGGTCCCTGCCTGGACTCGGGGGAAGCCGAAGAACGGAGGGAGAATTACTCCGCGAGCAAACTCCTCCTTCCCTCTGGGCCTCAGAGCCCTGCGCTGAGCAGGCCTGTGGATAACCGCCAACCACGAGGTAGGGAGATTTATTCGGGGAGCTTGCTGCCAGGCCCAGGCCTGCTGATGGCTGGAGTTTTGCCTCCCCCTGTTTAATTGGGGTGCGTCGGGCCACTCTGTGCTCTGAGGTGACAGATGTTAGCTACTCATTAATGTCTCTAAACTTCCACTCAGTCTAAGCTTGCCGCTTCTTTGCTTGTAAATCCTTTTACTTCTCCTTCTCCTTCAGCTGTATTTCCAAAAGCAGTTATTCTGTTATCTGCTAGAAGGAAGAAAGGCTTGCAGAAATGAAGCTACCCACCCCCTACCCAAGCCGCGTGCACTCTTGGCTCCTCGCCAGTCAGCTCACCCTCCCGCTGCTCCTCTTGGCGCCTCTCTCCTAGACATGCCTCTCAGCCTCCTTCATTTGTCTTCCTAAACCCTGAATGGGTCTGTGGCCACGTGACCAGCATCCTTTAGAACAATGGGATTCTTGCTTCCTCCTAACAGCTGTCCTGCTCCCTCCCTCTCCTTTCCCAGGAGGCTTCCAAGAGCGGCTCTATTGTGAACGAGGCAGTGCCAGAAGGAGCAATTCCAGATGTTTGCCTGCATTAGTATGTGGTTCAATTTTAAAAGCTTTATCTATGGGTATGGCTGCATTCTATTCGGGTTCCTTCTCAATCCTTTGTTGGCAAAAATAGACTCAATGGCTGGGGAACTTGCTTGGATGCCTGGTGGCCCAGGGCCCAGTCCTCATCACTTTTTCTGTCCCTCCCGGCATGCCCCAGACTGAGGCTTTGGCTTCTGATATGTGAGGGGGTTATAGTTGGTGCCTTGTCCAAGGTGACAAGGCCGAGGCTGTGGCAGAGCCTGGTTGCAGAGCCTTGGTTTTAAATTCACTATCATTTCACCTCATGACATAGAAAGTAGCTCAGAATGTGGGGTGTATGCCAGGCTGGTGGCCAAGAGACCTGACTACCCATCTCAGCTTGGCCACTAAGTTGCTGTAGGGTCCTGACCCCTTCTCTGGGCCTCAGTTTCCTTTAAAACTGTGATGGTCAGCAGGGGCCTAGGTATTCTTGTTCCTTGACTCCCACTGGTTGCAGAAGCCTCCAGAATGCCACGACTAATAACTAGACCCAGTCACACTCAAATCCTATGTCTAGCCTTTCCTCATATGAAATGAGGGATAAAATATATCATTTGTTTTCCATAGTTTTTACAGCAGAATTCTTTCTTCAGGTGATATCAGAGATGGAAACTCCACATACAAAACAGTCATCCTCATGATTCATGGCGTCTGCAGATTCGTCCACATGCTGTAATTTATTTGTAACCCAAAATCCATATTCATGGTCAGTCATTCACAGATGTGCACAGGCTGATAAATATTTAAATGGCTGCATGTGCTCATCCCAGCTGAGGTCGAACTGGACCGTGCCTTTCTGTTTCAGTCCCATCCAGAGATGACCAGTGGATGGAGACGGACGGTCAGTAGCAGGCAGTGCAAGGAGCACCGGCTTCTGGGGCCGGCTGACAGGGGTTGCATCCCAACTCTGGCACCTGTTAGTGGGGCGGCCTCAGCAAGTCACTTAACACACTGAACTTTCTTTTCTTTTTGGCAAAAATAGAAAAATAGAGTCTATAGGATGAGTTGTTTTTAGAATTTAAGATTATACACACACATACTTCCCCAGGAAACAATGGTTCAGAATTCACAAATTCAGCCCCAACTGGTGTGACTCAGTGGGTTGGTGACATCCCGCAAAACAAAAGGCCGCCAGTTTGATTTCCTGTCAGGGCACATGCCTGGCGTGTGGGTTCAGTCCTCGGCTGGGGCATGTAAGAGAGGCAACCGATCACTATTTCTCTCTCACATCTATATTTCTCTACATCTATATTTCTCTTCCTCTCTTTCTCCCTCCCTTCCCCTTTCTCTAAAAATAAATAAAATCTTCAAAAAAAGAATTCATGAATTCAGAGTTCAGAAGATTTTATAGAGCATGAATACTACCAATAACCGGGATCAACGGTAAAGCAGATGCCGCCTGGCCTGGGGCCTGAAATGGCCTGAGTCTGGATGGTGGAGCGGGGAACCTAGCTCAGCAAGGCCTGTCCTTGTGACCCCAAGGAGCCCCTCTATGACTGACATGTGGGGTGGGCTGGACCCCTCTAGTCTGAGGGGGAAACTCCCTTGGTTGGGCCAGGGAGGAGGACTGCTCAACTTGGAGGGTCACAAAGACTCATTCCTCCCTGAAGGTCTCCCACAGCGCTTTCAGGGAGGTCTCCGCTGAATCAGAGGACCCACTTCTACTCATGTGGTCGGGATATCAGATCCAGAAACTCCTCTGCACTTGACTTTCTTTTCTGTTTCCTTTGGTGGAATGAAGTGTGACCGTTTGAGCATTAAATGTCACAGTATGTGTGTATGTGTGGGCATGCATGTGTTTGTGTTTATTGTGTTACACGTTTATTTTTGTATGAATGAATGTGCATGAGTGATTGGATGTTTGTGCAAATGTGTGCATGTATGTGTGTTTGTGCATGTGTGCATGTATGCACGCGCACATGCATATGTGTTTATATATATATATACCCGCACATGCACATGCATGCATGTTTGTGCATGTGCATGTTGTTTATGTTTATGTGTTTCTGTGCATACACATGTTTTTCATGCATCTTTATTTATCATGTGTCTATACACATATGTCCATATGTATTATGTTTCTGTGTATCTGCATACATGTGTGTTTATGTGTGTGTCCATGTGCATGTCCATGTGCATTTGTGCATGTGTACATATGAATGTGTTTGGGTGTTGGTGTGTGTGTGCACACATACGTGCATATGAATTGGAAGTGGAGTGTTATGATTTGAGGAGCAAAGACAACCAGCACAAGTGGTGATTTTAAAGGCCGAAGAGATGTGAGCTTCCTCAGTGAGACAGCTTACATGGCTGGAACAGACTTCAAAGATGTCAAAATCCTTTCTAATCTCAGCATTTGAACCACAGCCCAGACGGTGTCTTCAGCATGATCAAAAAAGACAAGAGCTCTTCCCTTCCTTTTTTTTTTTTAATCATCACCTGAGGATTTGTTTTTATTGATTTTAGAGAGAGAGGAAGGAAGAGAGGGAGAGTGAAACATCGACTGGCTACCTCCCATACCCACCCGAAACAAGGCTCAAACCTACAACCTGGGTGTGTGCCCTGACCGAGAATCAGATCCACAATCTTTCCGTGTATGAGACAACGTTCCATCCAACTGAGCCACCTGACCGGGGCCCCTCCCCTCCCTTTTATCAGCCCCCTTCTCTCTTCATCCTGCTCCTATCTCCCTCTCCTGTACTGCTTCCTCTATGACAGTCCCCTCTCCTGCCCAGGTTGTGACTGGATTTCTTTGTTGATAACAGCTTGTGGCTTCAGAGCAAGATCCTGCTACACATCCCTGCCCTTGTGCCCAGCCTCACTGTCCTATTTCATTTAAAGAGAAGGAAGGCCTTTGCTCATCCCCAGCAACCTGGTGGGAGGCATGGGTCAGTGGCACCAGATTCTCGCTTTCCTCCCGTAGCTTTTGGAGCCATCACTCACTGCTAACCGTACAGGAGAAAGTGGGTGGCCCAAGGACAAAGCAGGAAAATGAGCAGATCCAGCATCCTCGAATGGGAGGATACTTGCGTCAACACTATGGTGTGAGAGGACATAGAGGGCATTGTGGTCTGATGTTCATTTATGAATTTTTAACATGGCAGATTGGCTACGAGACGGTCTAAAGCTTTGATGCCATATTGGGGAGTCTGTTAGGCACTGCTGCCCCTTTAATACTCATTCATTCGCTCATTTGTTTATTTGTCATAGATAATCTCTGAGTGACTACTATGTGACAGGCACTGCTGTAGGTGGTCAGGATTCTGAGCTCTTCCCTGACTCAGTCACCCCAGAATTGCAGACTGGCTTTGGAGAAAGTGACTGCATATTTGGGATCAACAAAACACTGTAATGTTGGGGGTCCAGATTAATCATTAGGAAATCCCCCAGTTGATGTCTCCCTCTCCCTTTTGGCAGCCTTCAAGGTCAGGAGGAGTCCCTGGGCTGCCAGGGCTTCAGGGGTGGCCATCAGCCACTCTCGCCTGGGAAGGGGCTGAGCCGGCTCCACATCCTCTACGCTCTAGCCAGAGCCTCTCAATTTCTGTTTTGTTAGCCATTTTCAGGTCTTCATTGTGCAAAAAGTTTTATGAAGTTTCTTGTTTGTTTGTTTTGTTCCATTTTAAAGGTTGAAAACCGACTATCCTGCTTTCTCCGCTTCAGATTTGGGAGAAAAGTCAAAATCTAACCGATGGCAACTCACCTTGTTTCCACCTCACTCATTTTATCTGGGAGATAGGAATTATAATAATTGGTAATAGTTTACATAGAGATGCCTTCATGTATTTAAACTAATTTTATATGCAATAAGCCATTAGCTATACCTTTCCTTTCTCTCATGGTTATAGTAACAATGAGCAAAACAATGATTGCCGTTTCTGGAAGAAAGGAGCAAGAGTTTAGAGCATATTTAAATGGAGGGTTTCTCTGTGACAATAGAGTAGGCTGCGAGAACATATTTTTTTCTATAGCATAGTCAAATGATTTTTAAAAAACTCATATAGATTTTGGCCTTCAACATATCAATAATTAAACAGGATAATCAAATAAATATTGCAGCAATCACCCCTCTCCTTCCTTTCCACATGGGCACTTTGACAGGTTGTGCCGTTGGAATGGCCGACAAATCTGTTTACCACTGAAAAATAAACTGCTTTTCTAACCCAAAGGGGCACCCAAATAGTGTCTGTTCTTATAAGAAAACCTAAAATATATACTTTGATTAAAGGAAAATGTCAACAGGGGGACATATTTGACTTTTCTCTTGACTGCTGCCAGTAGCCTTAAAGCAAAGGTTGAGACCATGAGAAATTACAAGTAGTCTACAGAAAATGCCCCAAATCCCACAGCACTTTGTAACACAATCTGCTGAAAGTATATTTTGTACAGAAGCAAAATTTACTGATAGATCTGAATTCCATGGATATTTATTTCCTTCTTCATTAAAATATATAGTTTGTTAATTTAAAAATTATTCTAATATGATTCAGGCACAAAAAGACATATACTAGTATCCACGTTTAAGATACGCAGGATCATTTGGGTATTGGAATACCTTCCCTACCCAAAGCTCGGGAGATGTTTTTATATAAAATCTTTACAGTTTTGCTTTTTACAATTAATTCTTGATTTCACCTGGAATTCATTTTTGTGTGTATTGTGAAGTACAGGTCAAACGTTATTTTCCAAATAGATAGCAGGTATTGCACCACCATTTTTGAATAACTCACTCTCGCCCCACCACCTGCATTACAATGTCTGGGCTTTCTTTTATACTGCATTGGTTTAGAAACTTCGCTCTCATTCGTACCCAGGTACAGAGTGAGGTTTATTATCAAACATCGCAGTTCATGACGTATTGTTGTTATGGGTTCATGCAAGCCCCTCTCTCTGTTGTCTAACCTCTCTTTCTCTTCCTCCTTCTCCCTTTCTCTTCTCTTTTACTTCCATTTCCCATTCTTGTTTGCCTCCTTTCACTGTAGGCAATCTTTTGAAACAATATAATGGGTATCCTTTTGCTTTTGTTTGTATATGTTCTATCAAAATATATTTACATGTGTTTGTGTGTGTGTGTATATATATATATATATATAAAATGAGCTTTATTGAGCTATAATTGACAGTAAGATTCACCCTTATTAAGTGTACAGTTCAATAAGCCTTAGCAAATGTATATAACCATGTAACTAGCATGACAACCAAGGCACAGAATATTTCCATCACCCCCAAAATTTCCTCCCTGGGTCTTTATGCCCAGTCCCTTTCATCTTCCCCAGCCCCTGGCAACAACTGATTTGCTCTTCGTCTCTATAGTTTTCTTTTCCAGAATTAAATATAAATGTAATCATATTGTAGTCTAGTGTACCTGACTTTTCTTGGCATAACACTCTTGAGATTTACCCAAGTTGTCATCTGTATCAGTAATTCGTTCCTCTTCATTGCTTAGTAGGATTCCACGTATAGATTTATCAGCGTTCGTTTATTCATTCACTGATTGATCAATGTCTGAGCTGTTTCTAGTTTGGGGGGGTGTTGTGAATAAAACAGCTATCATTATTATGTACAAGAATTTGGATGGGCATATTTTAGGTAAATATCTAGAAAGAGGATTTCTCAGTTATATGATAAGTATATATTTAACTTGATTAAAAAATTGTGAAAGTTGTTTTCCAAAGTGGTTGCATAATGTGAATTCTCACCAGCAAAGAAGAAGAATTCTGGTTCTTGGAATCTTCACCAATAAAAAGATTGTTGGTCTTTAAAAATTTTGCCGTTCCAGTGGTTATGTCGTGGTGTCATTTTGTATTTTAATTTGCATTTCCTTAATGACTAGCAATGTTGAGCTTTCTTTCATGAGCTGTTTACTATTCTTATTTTTTATATTTACTTATTTACATACTTTTAATAGTTTATTTTTATTGTATTTTTTTCCATTACCATTTATCCCCCTTATACCCTCTTCCAACTCCACCCACCCCCCTTCCCCCCGCCCCCCCGCAGTCACCACACTGTTGTCTGTGTCCATAAGTCCTTTTTCTTTTTTGGCTCAGTTTTAAGGCTGGGAAGGTTAAAATAGTTTGCTTATATTTTTTAATGTTTATTTCCTTTTTCTTATTGAATTGTAAAAGTTCACTGTAATTCTACTAAAAGTTCTTAATCAGATAACTGTTTTGCATATTTTCTCCCAGGATATGATTTGCCTTTTTATTTTCTAACAGTGTCTTACAGAAAGAAAAAAATTAAAATTTTGATTTATCAAATTGGATTATCAAATTTTTCTTTGATGTTAATGTTTCTGTGCCCTGAGAATTTTTTTTTTAATCTAAGTTCACAAATAGCTTTTCTCAGGTTTTCTTCAGGAAATTTTATACTTTAAGCTCTTACATTTAGGCCTTTGATCCATTTTGAGTTATTTTTTTATGGCATGAGGTTGAGTTTTATTTTTTGAATTTTTACTTTTTATCAAAGAACTTTATAGGTTGAATTTTAGATGCAACCTGTGGGATTTTGAGATTGCATTATGTGTATAGATCAATTCAGAAAGAATCAGTATCTTAACAGTTTTGGGTTTTCCTATTCATAAAATGGTATGTATCTTTATTTATTTGGGTTTCAAAATTTTTTTCTTATCAGAGTTTTCCAGATTTCCATGCATTTCACTTTCCAATTGTTTGTTGATTATATATAGAAATGCAATCGATTTTTGTTGCAGGTCTTATATTTTGCAACCTACAAATTCCCTTATGAATTCTAGTAGGGTTTTGGTGGGTTCCTTAGAATTGTATCATGGCACTTGTTAAGAAATAGAGCTTTCTTTATTTTTCATCCCCAAGTTAGTCCTTATTTGTCTTGCCTTGTTACACTGGCTTGGTGCAATATTGAATAGAAGTGGTGAGGATAGATATTCTTGCTTTTTTCCCAAATGAACATGTTTCTTCTGTCATAATTATGTCTGATGTTAGCTACAGGTTTTTAGTAGATGCACATTATTCAGTTGAAGAAGTTTCTTCTAGTCACAGTGGGCAAAGAGTTTTTTCTTTTTTTTTTTTATCATGAGCAGGTGTAGAATTTTGTCAGATCCTTATTCTGCATTAATTTGGGGTGATCATATGTCTTTTTAAAAAAACTTGTTAATGTAGTTAATTGCACCGATTGTTTTTAATGTTAAACCAATCTTAAATTCCTGGGATACACCTTACTTATTAATGATGCATTATCCTTTTTATCTTTTGATGGATTTGGTTTGTTAAAATTTTGTTAAGGATTCTTTCAGCTATGTTGTGTTGGTGTCCTGTTGCCTCTGTAATGCATTACCATAAATTTGGTAACTTAAAACACACATTTATTCTCTTAAGTTGTAGGTCAGAAGTCCAAAAGCCATTTTACGGGGCTAAAGTCAAGGCGTTGGCAGGGCGGGTTCCTTCTGGAACCTCTGAAGGGAGAATCCATTTCCTTGACTTTCCCTGCTTCTTGCGGTTCCTTCCTCCATCTTCAAAGCACATCACTGGACTCTCCGCTTCTGCCATCACATTGCTACCTCCTCTAGCTATGACTTCTCCTGCACCCCTCTTTTCAGGCCCAACTGGATAATCTAGAATAATCTCCCCATGTCAAGATCCTTTTTTCAATCACATCTGCAAAGTCCCTTTTACATATAAGGTAACATTTGCAGGTTCCAGGGATTGGGACACTGGCATGTGGGAGGGGCATTATTCTGCCTACCACATATATTTATGAGAGTATCTAGTTATCTTTTTTAGTAGAGCGTTTAATAATTTTGGTATCATGGTAATTCCAACCTTGTCAAATCAGTTGAGAAGTGTTACCTCTCATTCTATTTTCTAAAAGAGTGTGGGTCGATCTGGTGTAATTTCTTCCGGAAGAGCTTAGTAGAATTTATCAGTGCAGCTATCTTACTGCTCATCAAATTCTACCTGGAACCTCCAATCTGGACCAAGGCCTCAGTTACACGCTTTAAAACACTTTATACTTTTTCCTCAGACCAGTCCACACAATTTATAATGATATATGTATTTGTGTGATTATTGGATTTATGTCTCTCTACCAGGGTATAAGCTGGGAGTATGCCTGTTTCTTTCACCGATGAGTCCCCAGAATCTACCTAGGCAAGTATTAGTTATTTAATACATGTTTTTTAATGAATGAATTCCCATAGTCTTATAATAAAAATTCTCCCTCCCCCTTTTTAATTCTTTTGTTTTTATTTTTAAAAAATTATTATATTTTTTCCATTGCCATATAGTCCCCCTTATAGCCCTCTCCCACACCCCACCCCCACAATCACACTGTTGTCCATGTCCATGAGTCCTTTTTCCTTTTTGTTCAGCTCCTCAACCCTCTAACCTTCCCTCACCCCCTTAGCTGTCATCCTGCTCTCTGTCTATGAGTCTGACTCTATTTTGCTCGTTAGTTCAGTTTGTTCGTTAGATTCCATATATGAGTAAAATCATATGGTATTTGTCTTTCTGTGACTGGCTTATTTCACTTAGTATAATATTCTCCAGGTCCATCCACCCATACTGTCACAAAAGGTAAAATTTTCTTTTTGGAGAAGTGTCTGTTCAGGTCCTTTGCCCATTCTTTAATTGGGTTGTTTGTTTTTTTTTGGTGTGGCATTTTGTAAATTCTTTATAAATTTTGGATGATAACCTCTTATCAGATGTATTGGTGAATATGTTCTCCCATTCAGTGGGGTTGCTCACTCAACCTGACAAGTGCAGATTATGTTGTTTGAAATACTTTCCAGTCTGCTGGGGAGTGTCCCCTAGTGGAGTCTGTGAAGGAAATAAAGCCCTTGTATGTTATGCACTGCTCTGCTGTTTATGAAATGACATATTTTGAAATGAAAGACACCCTGAGTCACCCAGTCCACTCTGCCAGGACGGGCTTCTTTCTTTCCAGTACTTCATTCGGCCTGCAGTGTTTGGGCGTTTTAGTGTCTACAGTTGCTTACGCATAGCAACGTAGCACAAGGCCAGGGTAGAGTCCGATTTCTCTAGATTTGCAGTACCTAAGTCGGTAAAGGTACCGAGTAAATGCTTAGCAAATGTTCGTTGAATGGAATTAAACTGATATTTTATCTAAAGCCAAGTCTGTGGCATATTGAATATTTTCTAGTTTGTTTATTGAATTAATATTTATTATCTGCAATATATGAAGCACTGGCTACCTTATTTTTGACAAAATCAGGTTCACCCATCTTCACAAGTAAATACGCTAAAACACATGATACAACTGAATGCTTAATAACTGACCTCGTGCTGCTTAGTTTAAAAAAAATGGAATCAATGCTCTTAAAAATGAGAGAGAACTATGTAAAGAATGTAAGATAGACTCTATATTGTCTTGTTTTTTCTAAGAGCAAGTCTTAATAGGCACTATAAGCAAACAAAAAGGACTAATGAGAAACCGAAAACTACATAATTTACTAAAATGCTGTTTATAATATAAAAAATAGAAAAGTTAGAAAATATGTATCAGGCTCCTCATAAAAGGAGAGCTTGAAATAACCAAAGGATCTTAACTGTGTGCTCTACATGGTCAAAACTGTATCAGCAGGAAAAAATAAATACATAAACATGTGCCATGTACAGGTTATTTTTAAAAAAATGCTTATGGGCAATGCCTACATTTAGGTACTAGGATTCATCCTTTTTTTTTAAATCCTCACCCGAAGACATGTTTATTAATTTTTTTTTTTTTTTTTTTGGAGAGAGAGAAAAGAACACTGACAGGGCCAGAGATGGAACACACAACTTAGGTATGTGCCCTGACCTGGGACTGAACCCGCAGTCTTCTGGTTTATAGGACAACACTCCAACAAACTGAGCCACACAGCCAGGGGAGGTACAGGATTCTTGAAGACTAATCTTAAAGAGATTGTGCTAAGGTGATGTTTGTGTCCCCACATTGTTACGTTTCGTATTTATTCTTCTCTGGAAGCTGTGAGGGAAGAGGAGGAGGTTTTTCTTAAGCAACACCGAATAAGGCACATGGTAAAATTAAAAATCGCAAAAGCAGAGTTGTGTCCACTTAAACAACCCAGAACTGTTCCACCTTCCTTCAAAATTGTCCTTGGTGTGTTATTATAAAATGGTGCCATCTGCTTTAAAGAGGATTCTTGTCTCAAGCCCACAAAGGAAACAGCACAAGGGCCTCGAGAACTATAGCCTCACCACGTGCCTGGCAGTGTTCACCTCTGTTAATCGGAGCTTTGGTGGTTCAGTCTAGGACGGTAGCCCTTTCCACCCTTGCTGTGACTGTGACACCATTTGAAATCTTTGGTGATATGTGATTCCATCCCTTGATTTTAGTTAATAGTGCTTGGAAAATCCAAATCCTTAAATCATAATCTCACATCACACATTATTTTTTTCCCTTGTTTTCTATTGTTGTTCAAGTACAGTTATGTCCATTTGCCCCCTACCACTCTCTCTCCCTCCACCCTTGACCCCCCCCTTAACTTTGTCCATGAGTCCCCCATATGTGTTGCTTGACCACCCTTCCCCTGTTTTCCCCTGTCTTCCCCTCCCCCTCTCCTCTGTTCACTGTCAGTTTGTTCTTCACTTCAGTGTCTCTGGTTACATTTAGCTTGCTTGTTTGTTCTGCTGATTAGTCTCCACTTTTAGGTGAAATCATATGGTATTTGTCTTTCACCCCCTAGCTTATTTCACTTAGCATAATGTTCTCCAGTTCCATCCATGCTGTTGTGAAGGGTAGTAGCTCTTTTTTTCTTTCTGCTGCATAGTATTCCATTGTGTAAATGTACCACAGTTTTTTGATCTGCTCATTTACTGTTGGGCACCTAGGTTGCTTCCAACACTTGGCTATTGTAAATTGTACTGCTACGAACACTGGGGTGCATAGGTTCTTTTGAATTGGTGTTTCCGGATTCTTAGGGTATAATCCCAGCAGTGGAATTGCTGGGTCAAAAGGCAGTTCCGTTTTTAGTTTTCTGTGGAAATTCCAAACTGTTTTCCACAGTGGCTGCACCAACCTGCGTTCCCTCCAACAGTACACTAGGGTTCCCTTTTCTCCACATCCTCGCCAGCACTTTTTGTTTGCTGATTTGTGTATGATGGCCATTCTGTCTGGTGTGAAGTGGTATCTTATTGTGGTTTTAATTTGCATCTCTCTGATGGCTAGTGATGTTGAGCATCCTTTCATATGTCTCTGGGCCCTCTGTATGTCCTCCTTGGAGAAGTGTCTGTTCAGGTCCTTTGCCCATTTTTAATTGGGTTGTTTGTCTTCCTGGAGTAAAGTCATGTGAGTTCTTTATATATTTTGCAGATCAAACCTTTGTCCAAGGTATCATTGGCAAATATATTTTCCCATACAGTTGGTTCCCTTTTCATTTTGTTGATGTTTTCTTTATCTATGCAGAAGCTTTTTAATTTGATGAAGTCCAATTTATTTATTCTTTCCTTTATGTCCCTTGCTCTAGGGGACATATCAGTGAAAATATTGCTGCATGGAATATCTGAGATTTTCCTGCCTATGCTCTCCTCTAGGACTTTTATAGTTTCATGACTTGTCTTTAAGTCTTTTATCCAGCTTGAGTTTATTTTTGTGTGTGGTGTAAGTTGGTGGTCGAGTTTCCTTTTTTTGCATGTTGCTGTCCAGATCTCCCAACACCATTTGTTGAAGAGGCTATTTTTACTCCATTTTATACTTTTATCTCCTTAGTCAAATATTAATTGAGCATAGAGATATGGGTGTATTTCTGAGTTCTCTATTCTGTTCCATTGATCTATATGTCTGTTCTTATACCAATACCAGACTGTTTTGATTACAGTAGCCTTGTAATATTGTTTGATATTGGGTACTGTGATTCCTCCGACTTTTTTCTTCTTTCTCAAAATTGCTGCAGCTATTCTGGGTTGTTTATGGTTCCATGCACATTTTTGAATTGTTTGTTCTATATCTGTGAAATATGCCATTGGTATTTTAATAGGCGTTCCATTGAATCTGTAAATTGCTTTGGGTAGTATGAACATTTTGATGATGTTAATTCTTCTGATCCATGAACATGGCATATGCTTCCATTTATTTGTATCTTCCTTAATTTCTTTCTTCAATGTTGTATAGTTTTCTGAAAATAGGTCTTCTACCCACTTGGTAAGGTTTATTCCTAGGTACTTTATTTTTTTTTTGTTGCTATGCTGAATGGGATTTTTTTCTTGATTTCTGCTTCTGATATTTCATTGTTGGTGTACAAAAATGCCTTTGATTTCTGAATGTTGACTTTGTATCCCACTGTTTTGCCAAATTCACTTTTTAGGTCGAGTAGTGTTTTGGTGGAGTCTATGGGATTTTCTATGCACATAATCATATCATCTGCAAACCATGATAGTTTTACTTTCTCCTTTCCTACTTGGATGCCTTTTATTTCTTTACCTTGTCTGATCACTATGGCTAAGACCTCCAGTACTATGTTGAATAGAAGTGGTGAAAGCAGACACCCTAGTCTTGTTCCTGATCTTAGTGGGAAAGACTTTAGTTTTGCTCATTGAGTATGATGTTGGCTGTAGGTTTCTCGTATGTGGCCTTTACTATGTTGAGGTTTGCTCCCTCTGCTCCCACTTTGCTGAGTGTTTTGATCATAAATGAGTGCGGCACTTTGTCAAATGCTTTTTCTGCATCTGTTGATATGATCATATGATTTTTGTCTTTCCTTTTGTGTGATGTATTACCTTTATTGATTTGCAAATATTGTACCATCCTTGCATCCTTGGGATGAATCCCACTTGATCATGGTGTATGATCTTTTTAATGCATTGCTGGATGTGGTTTGCCAATACTTTGTTGAGGATTTTAGCATCTATGTTGATCAGCGATATTGACCTGTAGTTTTCTTTCTTTGTTGCGTCTTTATCTGCTTTTGGGATTAGGATGATGCTGGTCTCATTAAAAAAGTTTGGGAGCCTTTGCTCTTTTGGGGGATTTTGGAATAGTCTGAGAAGGATAGGGGTTAGTTCTTCCTTAAATGTTTTGTCGAATTCTTCTGGGAAACCATCTGGTACAAGGCTTTTGTGTGCCTGGAGTTTTTTGGTTACTGCTTCAATTTCCTCAGCTGTTATCAGTCTGTTCAGGCTTTCTGCTTCTTCTTCATTCAGTTTTGGAAGATTACATTTTTCTAGGAATTTGTCCATTTTACTCAGGTTTTCAAATTTCTTGGCATATAGTTCTTTGTAGTAGTTTCTTACAGTCCTTTGTATTTCTGTGGTATCAGTTGTGATCTCTCCTCTTTCTTTTCTCATTTATTTGGATCCTCTACCTTTTTTTCTTGATGAGGTTGTTTAAAGGCTTATCGATTTGGTTTATCTTCTCAAAGAACCAGCTCCTGGATTTATTGATCCTTTGAATTGTTCTCTTAGTCTCTGTGTCACTTAATTCTGCTCTGATCTTGGTTATTTCCTTCCTTCTAATCGCTCTGGGTTTTTTTTGTTTTTGTTCCTCCAGTTCCTGTAGATGTTGTGTTAGGTTGTTTATTTGAAATGTTTCTATCTTTTTCAGGTAGGCCTGTATCACTATGAACTTCCCTCTCAGGACTGCCTCACTGTGTTCCACAGATTTTGGACAGTTGTGTGTTCATTTTCAATTGTTTTCAGAAACATTTTGATTTCTTCTTTGGTCTCATTATTGACCTATTCATTGTTTAATAGCATGCTATTCAGTCTCCATGAGTTTGAATGTCTTCGAGTTTTTTCCTTGAGGTTGGTTTCTAGTTTTAAGCCCTCGTGGTCTGAGAAAATGCTCGATATGATTTCAATTTTCTTGACTTTGTTGAGGCTTGTTTTGTGTCCTATCATGTGGTCTATCTTTGAAAATGTTCGACGTGCATTTGAAAAGAATGCATGTTTTTCTTCTTTGGGATGAGAATGTCTTTATTTATTCACACATTATTTTTTAAATATCCTCACCCAAGGTTATGTTTATTGATTTTAGAGAGAGAGAGAGAGAGAGAGAGAGAGAGACATTCATCGGTTGCCTCCTGCACATGCTCTGACTGGGATGAAGCCATAGCCTAGGTATGTGCCCTGACTGGCGATGAACCCCACAGACTTTTCATTTATATCTAGCAGGGGTGTCCAACCTTATGGCGTCTCTGGGCCACACTGGAAGAAGAGTTGTCTTGGACCACACATTAAATATACTGCGACACATAATCACAAAAAAAACTCATAATATTTTAAATAAACTTACGATTTTGTGTTGGGACACATTCACAGCCATCCTGGGCTACATGTGGCCCACAGGCTGCAGGTTGGACACCCCTGTAAGGGATGACACTCCAACCAACTCAGCTACCTGGCCAGGGCTATCATACTATATTTTTAATCTGAATTCACACTGATTATGCTGACATCATCTTGTTTTTATTTGCAATAAGGAATGTTAAGGGAGAAAATGCCTCAATGTATTACCATGCAGAGCTGGCTTCACAGGCCACGCTCTCCATGCTTCTTTCAATGCTCTGTTTTTGCTATCTCGAAACTCTCAATACTTACTGAACAAGAGACCCACATTTTCATTTTGCACTGAGCTCCTTGAATTATGGAGCTGGTCCTGTCGCCACCAGCCCTGATAGGTTTCTCAGACAAGCAAAAAACTGGAATTGGATGAAATACCATAAAAAAGGCTGCCTTCGTGTAATCACAGCATGGATTTTTGCTGTGTTTGTTCACTTTTGCTGAGCAGAGCATCTCAGGGGAATTCCGATTCTTCCTAGGCAGTGGAAGTGGGGGTCCCTCATGCTGCTGGCTATTATTCCTTACAATGTCCCTGAGGTCTAGTACATATCCCAGGCAGCGTGAAAGGAAAAAATAAAAAGAGGGAGGAGCATACAAAAGCGGTGAGGTGCAGGGGGCAGCCCAGGGCTGTTCGTGGTGCCACACTTTTTCCAAACATTTATCTACCCTAGAACACAGGAGATAGCTCAGTATTTTTACCCACTTTGTGTTAGATTCTGATATAGTGAAGTAAATCTACTCCGTATGTTCCTGCATCATTTATACCTAACTCATCAAAAATACTATTCTGAAAGGCTCTTTAGGTCCAGAAAAATACGAGAAGCTCATAGAAGTTTTCTTGACACCTTTATGCTAAATTAAAAATAGGGAATTGAGGATTATGGCAAATATTTGAAACCAGAACGTTGTAGAATGTGGTTTGGAACTTAAAACGTGGCCAAGTGTTTTCATTTAACCAAGGAATCCGACTTCACGCTCTCCTGCTCTCATCTCCAGCACCAACGCTCACTTTCTGTGCAAATGTGGCAGCTCCTTTCAGCTCTGGCTGACTTGCGCTGTGTGCCTGTCAAGGCCAACCAGTCACATCCTCCGAGATCGCCTTCTGTCATAAAGCACCCTTAAAGGCGGATCTAAACAAAGAGAATAATATATGGTCCCGGATAACCCGACGATAGATAGGCAGGGTGTATTCCATTCTTCTGTCTGGATTTTTGGTGATCTTAGGTGGGTCTTTACCCTGCTTAGGACCATGACTGGCTTAAATGACCAGGTTTAAATGACCTTCCATGCCAAGACTGTCGTTTGCTCTTTGCCTTTCATTTTGGTCTTCAAGGTGCACTCATCTGAACCACAAGGGACTTGTATTTAACAAAAGGTAGAGCCACAACTCTGTGATATTTAATGGAATTATGATGTTGCCCAACCATTGTAACATAACGATGATAATATTTGCTTTTGAAACCATGGCATGGGTGTAGTCCACCGAAGGATAAGTTTACATATATGTCTTCCTCATGTTTATATCCCCCCCTATTTCCTAGCACAATTCCTTGCTACAGAAAAGTCTCTCAGTACATATTTTTAGTATGAATACAGTTGAATGCAATGCTTTCAATACCATGAGTGAATATACAGATGGTTTTTTTTAGAGATGGTTTCTAAGTGAGTACCAGAAAAAATTTTAAGACTCTTTCCAATCCTCTACACGATTACAAAACTTCCTGCTAAACAGAAATAAATAGGTCAATTAATCAAAGAGTACCCCAAAATCTTATTTTATAATTTCCTCCAGAAAGGAAGCTCCAGGAGAGCAGGGATAATTGTCTGTTTTAACTGCTCGTGTATTTCAAGAGTTTAGCATCGTGCCAATAGCCTATATGACGACTCAAGGAAAATCTGTTAAATAACCATCATTAGGAATGGATGATGGACATTTCTGGAAGCCATAGCTCCTCAGTAAAGATGAAGGTTATGGTTCACTACCTAACTTATTTCCTTTTGCCCTCAAAGCAATTAAAAAAGAAAATTTCCAAAAAACCCCATGAATTTCTCACTGCTGCAAAAACACTATTAGGTCAAGTACAGTTTCCAGACCTAGCATATAATAGCTTTAGAAAATGTTACAATTAATAATGAAATATAACTACTTGAATTCATAATTATTTATAGGAAAGTGCAGTAAAGAAGGGATCAAGGTTTCACAAATATGTTTTATTTTTCAGCAGAACCAAAATTATATTTTTCTTTTATTTTTATAATTTCTTTTTAAAAAATATTTTTAATTATAATTTATAGTCAATATTATTTTGTATTAGTTTCAAATGTACTGCATAGTGGTTAGGTATTTCTCCCTGATATTTCCAGTACCCACCTGGCATCACACATAGTTATTATACCAGATTATTTTTTCTGATAGTTTTCATTTCTGAATCAGTTTTTTTATACTTTATACAAAGATAGTCACTGTGGTGTCTGAAGTAACGTACATCTATTATGATATAATTGATGTGACTATAGGCATAAAGTTTCTTTCACAATCTTTTGACTGCAACTCCATTATTAGCTTTTTCATTTATTACCCTAAGAAAGAGGTTCTTAAATTCGGAACAGAATCGCAGGACCGTCGAGAGTGCAACTGGATTTTCCTCCTACATTCCTATTGGCTTCGTGAATCTTAAAATAAATTTTACATCATCCAAATGTGACTTCTGTCCCTATAATAGGGTTATTTGTGGTTGTATTTCAGAACGCAGTGCAACAGGGACCCAGTGATTAGGGAAGGGATATGCCACTGCTGGCGAACCCGGCCCCGCCCTTCCTGCTGAGCACAGGGCAAGCTCGCTGTCAGCCTGGCTGCCCTTGGGCGCTCGAGCCCTGGGAGCCTCAGTGGAGCCCTGCAGCACCTCACCAGGCAGGTGTTGGCTTCTTGCCATCTTCAGCTTAGGTCCTTTTCAAAATGCCACTCTGGAGAACACACCAGTTAAAGTCATTTTTGTATGATCGCAGTCAGTTGCAGTGGCGTTAGAGGCTATTAGAGAAATTCCGTAGATGTTCCGGTTTTAGATTGTCGGGCCTGGAAGCTCCCTGCCACATGAGCACCCTTCAGATGGATCCTGTGTGCTCTCGTTGAAAGGGCCCCTGGAGTATAATGAAGATGAGCGAAGCCCAGATGCTTGTAGCACAGTCAGTGCTTACTGATTATTTCATTAGCTCTTTTGTGGTTTTAAGACCAATTTGCAGTTAGGTCGGGCCATGCGATTAGCTCTCTTTTTGCCCCTGGCACAGTGACTGTCAACTTTGTTGAGATGGCAGCATCCTAAGTCAGAGGGATCCTCCATCTCTGAGTCACCCGATGGAAAAGAGGCCCCAGAAACGTCACTGAGCCTTTATTGTGTTAAGTCGCAGAGGCTCTGGACTTCCTCTAACATTAACCCACCGCCTTGAGTAAAATATCACCAACATGTGAATGGGAAGGATTAACGCTAAATTCACTGCCTGACTGTGAAACCCAGCACAAGCCTCGAACGTGAACCTTTGTTGTCTGCCTTAGAGACAAGGAACAAATAGCAAATACCCCAAATAAATGAAAACAGGGATGTGAACAGGTATTTGTATACCCGAGTGCATAACAGCAGTACTCCCAATAACCAAAAGGTGGAGGCATCCGAGTGGCCATCGACAGGTGAATGAATAAACAAAATGTCGTAAACACATACAACTGAATATCATTAATTCTTGAAAAGTAATGAAATTCTGATAAATGCTATGACATGGAAGAACTTAGACAATATTATGCTAGGTGAGATAAGCCAATCACAAAAGGACAAGTATGGGTTCCGCTCACAGAAAATACTTAGAACAGTGAAACTCACAGAGACAGAAAGTAGAATGGTGGTTGCCAGTGTCCGAAGGAGGGGAAATGCAGCATTGTCACTTAGTGAGTTCAGAGTTACATTTGGGGAAGATGAAAAGCTTTGGAGGTGAATGATGGTGACAAAAGCACGACGGCGTTAATGTACTTCATGCCACTGAACTGGACACTTGAAAATGGTTAACGTGGTAAATTTTATGTTATGTATATGTTACCACAGTTAAGAAAAAAAGGAACAGAAAGGATTATTTAACTTCAGTTAGAGACAAAGCTCTCTGATTCTTCCACCTTGTTGGGCCAGACCGGTCTCTTCTCCCGATTCTCCTGTCCCAGATTCTCCACACAAGCTTCCCTGTAAACCTCCTCTCCAAGGCTGTTGCTTCATTTCTGTGACCCCGCTAAGAACACTGGGTCTGTCTTGTTCACTACTGTGTCTCTAGAAAACAATGCTGAGTGCTCGTCTGCACCTAGCACACGGTAAGCACCCAATGTTTGAAATAAGGGATGCAGGAATGCCCTGGCAGTTCTCAGAAACTACCAGGTGGGGGCAGCACGACTCTAATGAACTCCTTGACGCTGGGGGAGGTGCGGCCTAGGGTCTTTCCTATGGCCAAAGTCAGCCGGGGACCTAAGATTATGGAATGATTTGGTGGAATTTTGTGTTTGTCATGTGTCAACCTCCAAGAATTCAAGAGCTACCCTAAACATCATTAGTCTTCTTTTATGGTTTGTTACATATTTATTACATATTTATCTTTTTAAATTAATCTTAAATCCATTCATTCATTCATTCAATAAATATTTATTTAGTGCTTACACCATCATGAGCTATTCTAGGCACTGAATGAAAAATAAGACTGTAAGTCTGGCCCTCATGGAGCCTGCATCCTCATGAGGGAATACAGCCTCCCACTAGATAAATGAGTGAACACATAGGGTATCGAATGGTGATAAGAGCTGTGGAGAAGAATGGATGAAAGAAGAGGCCAGAGAGTGATAATTTCATTAAATGTTTTGTTTTGTTTTTTTCTGAGATTTTTATCGCATTCTTTGGTTGGAAGAGATTCCTTTGTTTCTTCATTTCCCTTGACTCTCTGCATTGGTTTCTACACATTAGATAAAATAGCTGGTCCTCCCGGCCTTAAAGGAGAGTCCTCATGCAGGAGATGAATCTTTTAGTTCAACCCTGCCCTAGCTTTTTTTGTCTCTCAAACCTTGGTGATTATCCAAGCAACCTACTTCGCTTTTAGTGGTTCCCAGTAGTTGGGACTCAGCCACGACTTGCTAGTGTCTCAAAGGGGAGGATCTTAGTCAGCACCAAGATTCAGGCTGATTGGAAGCCAGACTCTCAGGTAGCAGCTCTTAAAGTGTGCGAACATATACAGTCGGGTGGGACTGGGCGTGTAAGCCCCACTGGCCACCAGAGCCAGTGATCTAGAGGTATCTCCTAGTGGCGGACATAAATGTCAAGGCTCCAGAAAAGAATTCCATTTAGGCAAGCAGCAAAATCTTGTAAAATATTTCCCAGTGTCCCATTCAATATCCCACCTGCCTCCAATCTTGTTTGATTCTCCCAAGATATCTGTAACTTCTCCCCACAGTGGCTCGTCCTGAGGAGTTATTCACTCCGCCGCTACCTCGAGTAGCTCTGTTTTCCCCCCAAATACAAACCAAGTCTAGTTTTTCTGGCTACTTTAATTTTGTACCAACAATGTATACCAGTTGTGTGTGTGTGTGTGTGTGTGTAATAGTGTGAGAGGTATAGAACTCATATGTATCATTTTACAATGGCAAACTTAAGGGTGGGAATGGTTAAGACTACAGGTAATCTTTAAAAACCCAGTGTCCAGAAGTGCAGCCATGTGTCACAGGAACTAGGAAGCTATAAGGCATTGATTGTCTCCATCCAGCTCTTTCTGGGTCCACTCCTACCTTCTTCCCTCTGCAACTGCCTATATTCCTCACTTGGTTAACCTGCTTTCTTAACCAGCCTCCCAGTTGCTGCTGCCCATAACTGCAATAGACTGATTGTGTCTCCACGAGATCTATGTGTTGAAACCTAACCCCTACAGTGATGACCTTAGATGGTAGGGTCCCTGGGAGGTGATTAGATCACAAAGGTAGAACCCTCATGAGTGGAATTAGTATCCTTATAAAAGAGACGCCAGAGAGCTCCCTCACCCTTTCTATCACACGAGAACACCGTGAGAAGGCACCATCTCTGATCCAGGAAGTGGGGCCTTACCAGAAATCAAATCTGCCAACACCTTGACCTTGGACTTCCCGGTCTTCGGAACTGTGAGAAATAAGTTTATGTTGTTTAGGAGCCACTCAGTCTATGGTATGCTGTTTTAGCAGCTCAAACGGACTAAGGCGATAACTAGTGTTTGACTTTTGCATGCTGTGTGGCTCTAACTTTACATGAACCTTCAGTTCCAACACCATTTACCTGATTCAGAGTCTGTTTCTCCGCTCCAAATTCCTGTGTGAGAAGAGCCGGTAGACCAGGCTAGATCAGGTTCTGCTCCCGCCACTCCTAGCTAATGAGATGGGTAGTTGCCTCTTCTGAGCTGTGCATTCATAGGCTTTAAGAATGGACTGTTGGTGGGCAGGAAAGGTAGATACCTATGGTCCAGAAACACAAGTCCACGTAGTTCACAGTGATACTTAATCAATATTAGGAAGTTTCAGCTTTAGGTTAAGGCAAAATCTTGAGCTCATTTAGTTCCTCTAAAGCAACTAAACTAACCCAGTGAGCAGCCATGTGTCACCGGAACTAGGAATTAGTGCGGAAGTGCAGGGAAGCTTACCTGATACTGCATTCATTTTTGTACTGTTATGATCATAGAACAAGTTCACAGCTGAGTTTTAGTCTTTATCTTGAGAGTTCCTGGTATTCACCCAGTGTAGTCAAAATATTATTTAACTTATAATGTCAATGGTAGTATGATCGTAAACTCTAAGAAAATTTTAGGGATACCGTAGACTTCTAAAATGGTGGTTCATTAACTCTGGGGTATTGGAGATATTAATTAGTTTTAATAGGCTCAAAGCTAATAATTAATATTTATTGAGAGCCAGTGAGCTGTTGTTAATTTGGAATAATGTAAAAAACAAAAGTTTTTTGCTTCTAACTAATACTTGTTGAATGTTCATCATATGAGACAACAATTATTTGCATCATTGAATTGGGAAATTAAAACAAAACCATTTTTATGTAGACAAAAAGTTAAAGAAAAAATCTGTTTTATACAGTTATTATTAAATTATGACTTAAGAAGTGCTACTAATACAACTAAAACTCATCTTCCATTGAAATATATAAAGATAGAGTTGACTGTGACCTTAAACCTAACTGTAGTTTCTTGATTTTTAAGAGGAAATTGAAGCCTAATGAAGGGTCTAAGTGACTGGTTTAAAGTCACAGAGCCAATGGGATCTGTTTCTGGAATATCAAATTCCCTTACTGACTGCGTGTGAGGTTGTTAGGTTCTCTTGGGAGTAGACAGTGACTCTGTGGTGGTAAGAGAGCCCATCAATATTGCAAACTGGAGATATTTTTTTCCACATTATTTTTAGTGCTTCCCTAATTAGAGATCTTAAGATTCCCCAAAGGATGATTACAAACTTTATATTGTTTTTTAAAAAATCTTATAGTGTGTCTAAATGTACTTCAAAATTTATGTATTTATGTTATATTCTTTTAGGTTTTATTTTGCAGCTTCAAGTTGTGTGCTCCCCACGCCCCCCACCCCCAGAAAGGCAAAACAAATTCAGTTATCTGGGAATCATAAATCATTTAAGTACATGCTAGTGGGAAATAAGGCTAGCATAACAATTTTAATCAAACCACAGTTAAATAGGTCCAGGAATAAAGGATTCCCAAAACACAAAAGCAGAGAAAATGCCTTCCAATCATTTACTTTTTTCTTAATTGATGATAGTAGAGATATAGTAACTCTAATTTTAAGTGTTCATCAGGATGAATTTTTGTATGTATATATGTGTGTGTGAATGTGTATATTGTATCTGTGTATATACATGCCCCCATGTAATCGCTGCCGAGATCAATAACTCCGGCATCCCACAGGATGTCCCATCCCATCCGTACTTCACCCCTAGAAAGGTTACTGCTGCCAGCATCATCGGATCATTATATTTCTTATCCAAAAGAAATTAAAGTTTTAAACTATGAAGCCTCATGCCTTATTTGCCATTTATTAATTTAACAAATGTTTAATGAGTGTTCCACAATAAGCTTCGCACAGGAACTGGAGACTCGGTGGTGAACACAACAGAAACTATTTCTCATTATTAAAAATAATACTGTGATCATTCTTACTATATTGTGAAAGTCTTTATTTCCTGAAATTTTGTTCTAATTGTATATCTTTATGCAAACTATTACATATATCAATTTAGATAATATCTTATAGCTTTAATATGGGGTTTGAACTTTTTAAAATTATATTTTATTGATTATGCTATTACAGTTGTCCTGATTTTTTCTCTTTTGCCCCCCTCCACCCAGCGCCCACTACTCCTTCAGTCAGTTCCCCCACCATTGTTCATGTCCATGGGTCATGCATATAAGTTCTCTGGCTACTGCATTTCCTATACTGTACTTTATATCCCCATGGCTATTCTATCACTACCTATTTGTACTTCCTTTTTTGTTTTTGTCTTTCTTTTTATTGTTGTTCATGTATAGTGTTATCCACTTTGCTCCCACTACTCTCCCCACCCCTCCCATCACCTCCCCCTACCCTTGATCTTACCCCCCTTGACTTTGTCCAAGTCCCCCATATATGTTCCTTAACCACCCTTCCCGTTTACCCCATGTCTTCCCCTCCACCCTCTCCTCTGTTCTCTGACAGTTTGTTCTTCATTTCAATGTCTCTGGTTACTTTTTACTTGCTTATTTGTTCTGTTGATTAGTCTCCATTTAGTCCCAGACCTCTTCACCCATTCTTCCCCTCCCCCCGCCACCCGGCTACCATCTGGTAACTAATTTCTTTTCTCTTGCTGCTTTTAAGAGTCTCTCTTTATTTTTAACCTTTGGCCTTTTACTAGTGATGTGTCTTGGAATGGACCTCTTTGCAACGATCATAATTGGGACTCTCTGCACTTCCTAGACTTGCACATCTATTTCCTTTACCAAATTAGGGAAGTTTTCTTTCACTATTTTTTTTTCAGATAGATTTCCAATTCCTTGCCCTTTCTCTTCTCCTTCTGTACCCCTATGAGGTGAATGTTGGGCTTCTTAAAGTTCTCCCAGAGGCTGTTTATACTATCTGAATTTTTTTTGGATTATTTTTTCTTCTTACTGTTCTGCATGGTTGTTTTTTGATTCTTTATGTTCCAATTCATTGATTTGATTCTTGGCTTCATCCTTTCTATTGTTTCCCTGTAAATTGTTCTTTATTTCAATTAGTGTATCCCTCTTTTCTGACTGGGCCTTTTTTATGCTGCTGAGGGCCTCACTGAGTTCCTTGAGCTCCTTATAAAAAGTGTTTTGAACTCTGCATCTGATGAGTTGCTTATCTCAAATTTTTTTTAGTTCTTTTTCTGGAGTTTTTTTCTGTTCTTTCATTTGGGCCATGTTTCTTTGTTTCCTTGTTTTGGAAGCCTCCCTGTGTTTGCTTCTATGTGTTAGATAGAGCTGCTTTGACTCCATGTCTTGGTAGTGTGGCCTAATGTAGTAGGTGTCCTGTAGGGTCCAGTGGCACAGCCTCCCCTATCACCCAAGCTGGGTACTCGAGTGCAACTTCCTTGTAGCTGAGCATACAGTCCTCTTGTAGTTGAGCCTTGGTTGCTGTTGGAAGATCAATGGAAGGGATTTACCCAGACCAGTCAGCTGCAAGGACTGGCTGTGACCACTGATCACCAACTTTCACCCTCTGTGGAGGATCAGCTATGCAGGGGCAGGGTGGTGGTGCATTGATGTGGTCTGTAGCTGTCCACTGGGTACATTGGCCCTAGGGTTTCCTAAGTGGTGCAGGCCAAGGTCAGCCCCCACCTATGTTTGCCTGGGGCACCTTGTCAGAGCTCTAAAGCAATCTGAGATGGCTGCTACTTGTGCTGGGCTTGGAGATTCCCAGGTGAAGCCTCCCTGTGACTTTAATCTGTCTGCTGCTAAGGCTCACTGAGGTCAGCTGTTGCTTGTTTGATAGGATTGAGGAGCCAAGACCAGCCATTCTTATGGAAATGCAGCTTGGGAGGGCCCATAAATTGGGTGGGTTAGGGCCTCTGTGGATCTCCAAGGTGAGTTGCACAGTGTCAACCAGGTTGATGGAGTCTCAGATATGACACCAGATTGCCAGCTCTGTGAGGGGAGAGTTTAGAAAAGGGACAATGACCTCTACTCTCCCCAATGCCAGACACTTCAGTCTCTCCCTGTATACCACTGGTGCCCTTGAAGCTGCCACCCTGGTGCTGGAGCTCAGAGGGAGAGAGTCTGGGTAGGTGAGTCCGCGTGTGGGTTCCCCAGGGGGAACTGTTTAGGGCTCCAGCAGCCTCCTCCACTGACTCAATCCCTGCTGATTTTCACAGCCAGAAATTGTGGGGACTTATCTTCCTGACACTGCAATCCTGGGCTGGGGATGCCGGTGCGGGTGTGAGGCTCCTCGCTCCCGAGACATCCCTCCTGAATTTTTATTCATGTGGGTACAGGACCCGCCTGTTCTCTGTCCGCGTCCCTCCTTACCAGTCTAGATGGATGTAGTTTCTTTAATTTTGTAGTTTTCAGACTTCCATTCAACTCGATTTCATAGTTGTCAGATTTCCATTCAACTTGATTTCGGACATTCCTGAGTGATGGTTGTTCTATATTTTAGTTGTAATTCTGATGTGGTTGTGTGAAGAGGTGAGCCATGTCTGCCTATGTTGTGAAACCTGGGTTCGAACTTTAAAAAAAAATTATTTTTGAAGAGTAACAGGTTTGATGTTGGACATAGAATTATAAGAACACCAGGATGCAGCTGTTTCTTAGTTTATTTGTTGATAATTCTGGCTGTCAGGATCCAGCAGCCGTAGCTCTGGCGCTATTGTCAACTAGGGACGGTATGTGCTTATGGAGGCAAAGTGCCCAGACAGAGTAAAGTCTGTGTTCTTGTTCTGTTATGCCCTGAGACTCTGTGGTGCAGAAGGATAGGGACTAAGGTTGGGTTGTAGGAAGATGAAGATGGAACATCCCAGGGGAATATTGCATGGGCAACAGTTGTCTGTAGGTGGAGATAAATCTTCACACCTTGGTTCTTTTTTTATCCTCACCCGAGGACATTTTTTTTTTTTCAGAGAGAGGAAGGAAGAGAGAGAGAGAGAGAGGAAGGAAGAGAGAGAGAGAGAGGAAGGAAGAGAGAGAGAGAGAGAAACATCCACATAAAAGAGAAACATTGATTTTTTGCCTTCTTCTATGCACCCCAACCAAGGATTGAACCTAGAACTTGAGTATATGCCCTGACCAGGAATGGAAACCCTTAACCTCTCGACCTATGGGTCAACACTCCAAGCAACTGAGCCACACTGGACAGGGCTGTTTTTGAAATACACTAGTTTTACTCTAAGAGCAAAATGGGCAGATGAACCTTGACTGTTGTATCAGAGATGTCCTTGCAGTTCCCATATCTAAAAGATGCCTGGATACTTGCTGAATGTATTTCCCTAGAAAGGAAAAAACTCCAAAGGTCACTATTAACTACAGGTCCTATTCTGGGCTAGTGCTCTTTGATATTTCAGCCTATATTAGGCAATCAACTTGTGATTTTGTTAGAGCTGAATTTAAGTGCAGGTGTTTTGAAAGGGGAAATATACTTTTCAGTTCTTTAATAATCTTAAAAAAGATATCTACTTTCATTCCTTTTAATAAACAATGACCACAACTGAAAGCAAACCAGTCTATCTCCATGGGAAAGAGCTTCCGGAAAGAGGGAGCCGGTCCATGGAGATTTATGGGATCTGCAAAAGCACTCAGCAGACTAGCTGTTTACCATTGGCAGGAAACCTTTGGAAAGAAAACAGTGGAGGAATTCACGGACTAATTTCCCAAGTAGTTGCGGAGAGTTTTCTCTCTCCCTTTTTCTTAGTGGGAATGGGAAGCTTCCCAGATGATCATTTGTTTCAGACAATTAAGTAGAGAGTGTCATGATTGACATGTTTTCATGATACTCTGTCTTAGTTTGACATAAAAAATCTACTGGGATTGGGCTAATTTACAAATGAAGGGGTTTATTTTCCCTTTGGTTTGTGGACATAATTGTCTCTATTAACTTTAATGGGAGTTTCAGAGCCGGTCTGAAGGGAGAATGGATGGCTTATAGTGCAGTGCCAGTTCTGGCTATTAGACACACGGGCAGGAAATGCGGTGTACATTTTGACACCCAACTTCTATACCATGAAGAAAATAGAAGCTGTTTGGAAGCATTCACATTTTTCTCTATCAATGCCTTAAAAAGAAATAAAATGAAAGCCTGGTGTACACAAGAACAATTTTATGTGGTCATTGAAAAGATTAAGGATCATCTTAAAAAACACCACAAACATTAAGCCTTGAGTAATGGGGATGTGTGCAGAAATAAATGTGTGCCAACAACGGGGAGTCCAATTTCTGCATCTTGTAACCAATACAAGTCCATATCCAAAAGGTCAGGTTGGCCAATAAAAACTTCCATAAAATTCAGAGAGCGGCAATCCAATCTCCTGAGAAATGAATATGAGATATAATCAGGGAAGTATTTCATAGTGAGGGTCTCTGTTTCGTCCCTTCTGAGATTGTGTATTAAGAGTGCCATAGGCAAAACAAAAAAAGTGCTATAGGCATCTGGACAAGTAAAGTTATGTTTAATTATGAAATCAGCATTATTAATTGCATGCTTTGTAAAAACAACCTAAGGACTCGGGGTGAACAGAACTATACTCGAGATTTTTTTGTTGTTGTTTTTTTAAAAAGATTTTGTTTATTTACATTTAGAGAGAAGGAAAAGGAGGGAGAAAGAAAGAGAAAGAAACATCAACATGTGAGAGAAACATTGATTGGTTGCCTCTCGCACCTCTAACTGGGAACCTGGCCTGCAACCCAGACACGTGTCCTGACCTGGTATCAAATTGGTGGTCTTTTGGATCGCAGGACAATGCCCAACCCACTGAGCCACACCGGTCAGGGCTCTACTCAAGCTGTAATTCATCTCCGCGGATGTCTTGTTCACTACCTGACACATATTTGGCACTCAATAGCATTTGTTGAATTGAACAAGGAGTAATTGGGTGACTATCTTCAATTCTAATGAAGAGATTCAAATATGGTCCTTTCTGTCAAGAAACCACAATCTAATGGGTACACATACACAACTAAAGTGTCCTTTTTCTAGCTCTCATGGTTTAAATCCAAACATAAAGCGTCTTATCCTAAGTGCAGTTGTTTTTTAAAAAAGTGCTAACCAGATATAATGGGAGAACATAGAATGAAGTGATGAATTCTGTCTAAAGGGATATGAAAAGGTCTTACAGAAGAAATACCGATTGACTTAGACATCTCATGATAGGGAGAAAAAGAAAAGAATGAACAGAAGATCAGAGATGTGAAGATGCACATCCTTTTCGGGGAACAACAAATAGTCTAATGTGGCCAAAGCTAACTGGATCTGTGTGGAAAGACAATGGTGGGCAGAGGGGTGTGGGTAGAGGCAGGTGGAGGATGGCAGAGATGCACATTCCAATCAAATTGTAAAGAATCTTGAAAGTCATTTGAAGGACTTTGGGTGTTTTTCTTTTCTTTTTTAAAAAAATGATGAATAATTAATTTTTAAAAAGGAAAATAGGGTGATGACATGGTCCAATCTGAGTTTCAGAAGGATGACTCTGTCATCAGTACAGAGGATATATTGAAAGGTAGACAAAAGATTGTGGACAATGATGTTTAGTATAACAGCCTTTGTAATAGTTGATAATGATGATTATTTGACCAGGGTAGGATCATTTGCAGTAGGGATGAGGAAGTATCAATAGTTTGCTCAAATGTTCATCTGTCTATCCTTCCATCCACCAGTTTGGTCAACCATCCACCCATCTACCCACCCATCTATTAACTCAGTCAACAAATATTTGTAAAGTGCTGTAGTTAACACCAATGCTTCCTTAACAACCACTTTGTCTCCTTCATTTTTTCAACAAATCTTGATTTCTTGCCAATGGCCATGTACTTTGAAGAAGTTGGGCTTTTCCTCAGTCCTGGGTGGTTGATCTTAATTAGTCTAAATTATTTCTTAATTCATTCATTCATTTATTTAATATTTATTGAGCACCTTCTAGCTTATAGGCACTGTTTTCAGGATTGGAAATACAACAGTGAGGTGATTATTTATGATTTTTCTCCAATTAAAATGTTCACAGTCTATATTTGGTGACATTTAACTTGATTGGAGCACAATAAAAATTAACTGCATTCAGACTTGTAATTCTCATCCTTATCTTGAACCTTTCTCATAGGCAGTTAGGCAGGGCCAAAGTGACTAATCATTGTTAGGTGGGATCAGTGAATCTGCATAAAATTCAGGTGTCCTGCCCACCATTGCTTGAGCAAATTTTGCTTGAAAGAGAAATAAGATTTTGTTTTCATAATAATTACAATTTTTGACCCTGAGCGGTGTGGCTCAGTCAGTTGGAATGTTGTACTGTAAACCAAAATTTTATGGGTTCGATCCCTGGTCCAGGTGTATTTGATTCCTGGTCCAGGTGCACATAGGAGGTGACTAGTCAATGTTTCTCTCTCACATTGATGTTTCTCTCTCCCTTCCCCTCTCTCTAAAACAAACAAACAAACAACAACAACAAAACCCCAATAAAAATGATGCCCTTGGGTGAGGATAAAAGAAAAAAAGATTTTGGGAGTTGATTGTTACTGAAGCATAACCCAGACTACCCTAACTAATACAGTGATTATTGCCAGTATTCAGGTATGAATGGGCTAAGTGTTATAGGATCCCAGGGAAAGGAAATACTCACTGTCAGAATGAGTCGAAAGGAGGGCTTTGGAGACGATACCTGAGTTGGGTCAGAAAGAATGATGGGGAGTTACGCAGATAGGCAAGTGAGAGGCTTCAAGTAGCAGGAACATCTGGGCAAAGGCTTGGGGGGTTGAAATGGCTGGACACGTCTGGAGATGTCTTTTGCTGCATGGAGAGTGTGTGGTGGTGGGAATGGCTTTCATCAGACCAAGAGTTAGCTCATTACTGCAGAAAACCTTCGTAGCATACTGATTGTAGATGATGGAAGGCAGCAAGAGACCCACTAAAAGGAACAAATCAAATGTCAGAACTTTTAATTAATCACAATAATTGGGGGGCGAATGGAAGGTTTCCTTTCCACTTCAGACATTCAGCCTTTGCTGTCACTAAATACCATTACGTGAAGTGATTCAACCTATTAGGATCTTTAGGACAATTCCCCCTGGAGCAATGGACATTTATTTGTTTGTTTGCTTATTTATTTATTTATTTATTTCCTCACCAGAGGGCATGCTCATTGATTTTAGACAGAGAGGAAGGGAGAGAGAGTGAGAGGGAGAGAAACATCCATCTGAGACCAGTTGCCTCTTGTAAGTACCCTGACCAGGGATTGAGATCTGCAACCAAGGCATGTACCCTGACTAGGAACTGAACCCATGATGCTCCAACTACCTGAACTACTCCAGCCAGGGCAATGGAGATCTCTTTAAAGAGATTAAACTTTGGAACAAATGGTGTAACTATAGATTTTCCAGGCAGAATTAACAAGAGCAGGCAGTCGCTGTCTGAGTTGTATGTATTTGTAGTCTAAAAAAAGAAACCTAAAAATATCCTTTGAGCAGTAACATATTTTGTGGCAGATTTAGTTCTCTAGAGAGGGACAATTAAATCAATCATTGGGCATAATTATTTTTAAAACATCTTCTCTGAGGCTCACAAACTTTATTAACAATGAAGTACATGTTACTTCATTGTACTTCAATGCCATGATAGAGCTTAAATGTCTCAAGAAAATAAACAGGCTAGGTCCTTTTGAATTGGTGTTTCAGGATTCTTAGGGTATAATCCCAGCAGTGGAAATTTCTGGATGAAAAGGCACATCCACTTTCGGTTTTTTGAGGAAATTCCAAACTGTTTTCCACAGTGGCTGTACCAGTTTGCATTCCCACCAACAGTGAACTAGGGTTCCCTTTTCTCCACATCCTCACCAGCACTTGTTGTTTGTTGATTTGGTTATGAGGGCCATTCTGACTGATGTGAAGTGGTAACTCATTGTTGTTTTAATTTGCATCTCTCTGATGGCTAGTGATGCTGCGCATCCTTTCATATGTCTCTGGGCCCTGTGTATGTCCTCCTTGGAGGAGTGTCTGTTTAGGTCCTTTGCCCATTTTTTAATTGGATTGTTTGTCTTCCTGGAGTGGAGTCATGTGAGTTCTTCATATATTTTGAAGATCACACCCTTGTCTGAGGTATCATTGGCAAATATATTTTCCCATTCAGTTGGTTCCCTCTTCAGTATACTGATGTTTTCTTTAGCTGTGCAAAAGCTTCTTATTTTGATGAAGCCCTGTTTGTTTTTTCTTTCCTTTATGTCCCTTGCTCTGGGGGACATATCGGTGATAATATTGCTGTGTAGAATATCTGAGATTTTCCTGCCTATGCTCTCCTCTAGGACTTTTATGGTGTCATGACTTATATTTAAGTCTTCTATCCATCTCGAGTTTATTTTTGTGTATTGTGTTAGTTGGTGGTTGAGTTTCACTTTTTTGCATGTAGCTGTCCAGATTTCCTAGCACCATTTGTTGAAAAAGCTATTTTTACTCCATTTTATGCTTCTACCCCCTTTTTCAAATATTAATTGATCATAGATACATGGGTTTATTTCTGGTCTCTCTGTTCTGTCCCATTGATCTTTGTGTCTGTTCTTATGCTAGTACCAGACTGTTCTGATTACAGTGGTCCTATAATATAGTTTAATGTCAGGTATTGTAATCCTTCCTACTTTGTTCTTCTTTCTCAAAATTGCTTCAGCTATTTGGGGTTGTTTATGGTTCCATATAAATTTTTGAAATGTTTGTTCTGTATCTGTGAGATATGTCATTGATGTTTCAATAAGGATTGCATGGAATCTATATATTCCTTTGCACAGTATGGACATTTTAATGATGTTAATTCTTCCAACCCATGAACATGGTATATGCTTCCATTTATTTGTGTCTTCTTTAATTTCTTTCTTCAGCATTGTGCAGTTTTCTGAGTACAGGCCTTTTACCTCCTTAGTTAGGTTTATTCCTAGGTACTTTATTTTTCTTGTTGCTATAGAAAATGGGACTTTTCCTCGATTTCTGATTCTGATATTTCATTGTCGGTGTACAAAAATGCCTCCAAACCTATGCACTCCAATCTTCAGAGCAGCACAATTTACAATAGCCAAGTGTTGGAAGCAACCTAAGTGCCCATCAGCAAATGAGTGGATCAAAAAACTATGGTACATTTACACAATGGAGTACTACACAGCAGAAAAGAAGAAGGAGCTACTACCCTTTGTGACAGCATGGATGGAACTGGAGAGCATTATGTTAAGTGAAATAAGCCAGGCGGTGAAAGACAAATACCATACAATTGCACCTATAAGTGTAACCTAATCAACAAAACAAATAAGCAAGCAAAATATAACCAGGGACATTGAAATAAAGAACAAACTGACAGTAACCATAGAGGAGGAGGGTGAGGAATATTGGGGGAAAAGAAGAGGAAGGGTCGTCAAGGAGCATGTACAAATGACCCATGGACAAAGCCAAAGTGGGGAAGGATTGAGGGTGGGAGGTGGGGGAGTTTGGGGGAGTGGAAAGTGATGGCAGGAAAATGGAGACAACTGTACTGGAATAACAATAAAAAAATTAAAAAAGAGAAAATAAACAGGCTAGATAATAGTTTTCCATCACTCTGCCAACTGAAGAGAATTTTGCTTTTCCTTCTTTGTTTCTTGACATTAAAAAAACATGGCAAATAATAAGTGACTTCCTAACATTCTTCAAGACTATAAACTTTTCTACTTGAATGCAGAACTGCTCTAGTTATTTTTATATTTCTCACAATCTGTAGCGCAAATCAGTAAAATAAATTACTTTTTCAAACTTGCAACAAGTGCCTACTTTGAGCTGGCAATGTTCTAAGTGCTGGGGGTACAGTGTCAACAAATTGGAAAGATATGGTGCCTCAAGAAACTTTTATTTCAGTGGAGGAGGAGGTGATAAGCAATGTAAATGATGTCAGATGGTGGCAGGGGCTATGGGAAGAAAGAAATCAGGGGGAGGGGAGGGTGCATTGGGTGTCATCTGCTGTTGTGTATAGAATGGTCATGGAGGGCTTCACCTTGATTGAGTGACATTTGTGTAGAAAACTGAACGAAGTCAAGAAAAGACTATGCAGGCACCTGCGGAAAGACATCCAGGCAGAAGGAGTAGCCATGCAAGGTCTTGAGGTAGGGTGTACTTGGCACATTATAGGAACTGCACGGAGGCCAGTGAGGAGGGAGTAGAGGGAACAAGGGGAGAATAATGGATATAACGTCAGAGCAGTCTTGGGGATAGACCCTATAGGGCTTGTAGGTCACTCTAGGAACTTTGGCTTTTTGGTAGGTGTTAAGGGAAGCCACTGACAGTCAGGGGGACTGTGTGGTCTGGCTCTTATGGGCTGTACTGTGTCCCTCTGAAATTCATACGTTGAAGCCCTAAACCCCAGTGCCTCAGAATGTGACTGTATTTGGAGATAGGATTTTTACAGAGCAAATTTAAGTAAAATTGGGTTGTATGGGTGGATCCTAATCCAATATGACTGGTACCCTTATAAGAAGAAGAATTAGGGCACAGACACACAGAGAGAAGATAATGTGAAGACATATGGAGAAGGAATCATCTATAAGCCAAGGGGAGAGACCTCAGGAGAAACTAACCCCATCCACACCTTGATCTTGGACTTCCAGCCTCTAGAATGGTGAGAAAATAAATGCCTGTTGTTTAAGCCTCTTGAACTGTGGTTCTTTGTCATGATAGCCGAAGTGGACTAAAGCACCAACTTTCCTTTTAAAACAAATTTTTCTTTCCTCTTTGTGAGTGCACAATGCGAGGGGGAGGGGCAAGGACCAAAGCTAGGAGAACAGGTCACTGCTATTTTAATAATCCGGGTGAGGTGTGATGATGTTTGGTTCTGAGAGGCAGAAGTGGAGGAGAGGTGAAATGGTCAGACTTGGGATATATTTTGAAGATAGAACAGATGGAGTTTGTTCTTGGCTTAGATGCTGGATATGAGATATAGTGAGGAGTCAAGACTGTCTGCAAGGTTTTGGGCTGGAGCAACTAGACAAATGATGCTGCCAATTGCTGGGATGGGAAAGACAGAATGAGGAGTGGGAATGGGAAGGCAGCATGGGAATCGGAGTAAGGTCCGGACGTGTGAATCTAATAAAGCGACTCAGTAAATGCACCTTTGATACCAGGCAATAGGAAATAGATGAGCTTTAAGAGCCTTTGTCTACTGAGCACACAGTAGGTGATTAACAATGTTCACTGAATCAATGAGTGGATGAATTGCAAGATGAGGGTTTTAGCTTTGCTCTTTTGACTTTGGGAAAAGCCTATCATATCTCTGTTTGCATCTGAAAAAATGTAAATGCTACGGCAGAGATAACTTGCTCGAAGCAATATTTTTACAGATGATGATGTGATGGCTGCTCCGGGTTTCACATTGTAAACTAAGCACTGCGATGTTGTTTTGGGAGAATTTTCTAAATATATTTAAATAGACTATATAATTCAAATAACACAATTTCTGATGTTCTGTAACCTTTCTCAAACAGCTCTTGGTCCTTCCCTCCCTGTAAGAATATAGTCCATCGTAGCACCTCCAGCCTGTCTCCACTAGAGCCTCCAGAGGAAGCACCTTTCAAGTGTTACCCTACTTTGATCTGGTGAACAGCGGCCGTTCACGTGACTTTGCCCATCACTGCGAAAGCCTGCTTCAAGATGACACGGAGTGTCCTCTAAAGGAGATAGAGCAGCTTTGAGAAATTTCGAAACTCCACCCAGCTGACACACTGTGACACAAACGTAGATTAAATTTTTCTAGCTGTGATTTTTTTTCTTGACACAATTTTAATGACATTTTAAACTTACAGAAAACTTGTAAGAATAGTACAGGGAATTTCTGAATACCCTTTACCCAGAATCACCAATTGTTCACATTTTACCCTTTCTCTCTCTCTTTGTATAAACACACACACAATTTTTTTTCTGACATATATGAAAATTGGAGACATCATTCCCTTTTATCCCCAAATACTTCAGTACACACTTTTTAAAACATGAATATTTTATTAACTAATCATGCTGTTATAAAAATCAAGAAATTTAACATTGATACAATGCTCCTATTAAATCCACAGTCCAACCATATTCAGTTTTTTCAGTGGTGACAATAATTTCCTTTATAGCCATTTTTTTCCTGGCCTGTGATTGATGATCCGAGAACACAGATTGCCTTCATTTGTTATAGCTTGTTTTCCTTTAATCTAGTTTCTCAGCCTGTCTTTATCTTCTTAATTTTGACATTTTTGAAAAGTAGAGGCCCTGTATTTTGTTGAATGTCTATTTGGCTTGTCTGCTGTTTCCTCATAATTAGATTCAGGTTCTGAATTTTGGCAGGAATAGCGCAGAAGAGCTCTTGTGTCCTTCTTGGTGCCTTATATCAGGGGCCATGTGTTTATTTGTGCCAACAATGGTGACAGGGACTTTGCTCACTTGGAAGTTACTTGCTTCCTTTGTAGTGAATACATGGCTTGCAGGGAGGTACCATGAGACTTATATAAATCTTCTGTTTCTCATCAAGCTTTCACCTACTACTTTTAGTATCTGTTGATGAGTTTCTGTTTCCAGGTTGATTTAGGTAT